>CAEGAF010121875.1:0-26219 GCA_903067075.1 Micropoecilia bifurca | reverse complement strand
TATATCCATAGCCATAGAAGTGGCTGATATAAGGAAATCCTACCAATGGCTGGAAAAGCTGGACACAAGGACAGCACAGAGGCTATATATATATTTATATACATATATATATATATACTGACACCCCTGAAAAAGTCCCTGCCACCCTCTTGCCACTCCATCAATATTTTTCTAGATCCGCACCTGACTATATGGCATAATAAAGACAGTCAATGAGAATGAGCGGAGAGATTAGAGCAGAGTAATAAAGAACTGGAAAGTTCTCCATCGTTGATGTTGGAAGTTGGTAAGGCCTGCTGCCAAGAGGCTGAGAGACCAACACTGAACAGGCTGCAGGAATTTCTGGCCCTTTCAGTAAAATGCTGGTTGCCTTTTAACTTGACATTTGTGTTTACTCTCCACGGATGAGTAAGCTTTACGAGACAAAACCCTTTTCTTAAAAGCAAAACATTTAGGCTTTGCTAAAATATTTGAAACCTTAATGAGAGAATGTGTTTTCGTCTGACAAAACCGAAGCTTAATCCTTCGAGGAAAGTCGCACACAAAAGCAACACCGAGCATTTTCAAAAGATCGGCACGGCGATGACGGCATCATGCCCCGTGGCTGGCTTCTCCGGTTACTTCTCTCATTTAGAAACTGAACATCGTCCACTTCAAGTTTGAATTAAGAGGCATACTGAACTTCTGCGTGGGCTTTTTACGACTCTTAGATTATACACTTCACACCTTTGCAGTATGAATGATTTCTCTCTTTTTGAAAATTCAAGCCCACCAGCAGGTGAACGCAGAACACTAAACACTAAACTCCTGCTTCTCAAAGTGATTAATCATGGAGCGGTTCTAAATTAATTATATGTCTTTATGCTACTTTTTGTGCCTCCATGTTGTCCAATGAGGCGTGCGTAACATAAAACCACCAAGAGTGAATCTCCTAGAGTTCTTAATGATTACTGGTGGGACTAGGAGCAGGGAAATGATCGACTGAGTGTGACGTATCGGCTGGAGGGAGAAAATAGCGATCCTGCTCATGGAGTACGAGCGCTCCACTGCTTTTACAAACATTGACAAATTCTTTTGGTGGCATCAAAAAAATATTTGGACAGGGAAGGAGAAGGAGAGAAATCCAAGACAATATCTCATCTAACAAGTGCATTTGAAAGAAGGGTCAAATATTCTTGATGCCCTATTTTACTTTAGGCTAAGATGTTTGACTCCAACTCCCCAAAGAGGTGGTGATAGACACCGGGAAGGATACATATAATTAAATTTGGCTGAGATTTATTTGAAGAGAGCTACACTGTAAAATCTGTTTGCTGAATCAAGCTTTTGGTTTGCATAATTTGGCATATAGAGTGGAAAGACAAGGAATCAGTCCGTCAGCCTTGGTCCATAACATCCACAAAGCAGATGCTCACAGACGTTTCTGGCGCAGTGTGCAAAAACAACTTCTAGTTTGAGCTATATTGTGAAATGAGAAACAAATGTTGCTTTCACTCCTGCATGTGATTAATTTTCTCAGCTAATTCAGATTTTTTGTGTATTAACTGAGGCAGGTTCACACAAAAGGCAGAGTGGAAAATGAGAGGGAAGATGAGGGAGCAACTTTTTAGTCAACTTTTAAATTCCCCTCAAGGGCAAATTTAATATATTTTTTAATTACATTTTTTTCTTACCAATTTGTCTGTTTCACTGGTCAATGTCAATGCATTCATGCCCACAAAACCATCAGATGTTGAACTGTGGTCTGCACAATTCAAAGTGACAACATAAACAACAACAACAACAAGAGAACAACGATTTGCACAAAACAATACTTCTGGTTATTTATCATAATTTATTGTTTCTACTCATTTCCGCAGTTTGTGTCTGAGCTAGAGTCATCCTGAGCCTAGAAAAATCCAGAGATTGCAGTTGAAAGATATAGTATGGGTAACCCCGTGTAAAATCTGTATCACAAATTGTTTTTTACTGACAATCCTCCAACATTTAGGGCAAACATTACCACAAAACAATGCCAAAATTTCTCTTTAAAATTTCTCCATAACTTGTTCTAAAGGGGCTGTGTTTTGTAAAGTTGACTCTTTTTTAGCTTTACATCATGCTATAATGTTATTCCCTCATCAAAAATAAACCTGGATTGTTGCCATGATTCTTTCATTCATGTTAGAGAAATATTTTAATCTCCATGGCAACCATTCAGCTATGCAAAATGCCTGGTTGGATCTAGCTCCACCTTCAAGGCACAGCTCCTCCTGGGAGCTGCAGATTTCAAGCTTCAACCTCACAGAGAAGCCATGACTCACACTAAGCTCCTTCAGACTAGCCAGGATCAATTAGCAAACACCTGGTGGAACTGCACAACTGCTGAGCTCATTATAGGAGTTACTTCTCAGAGAAATGTTGGTAAAAATGTTAAAGGGTTAATAGAGGAGCCATGTTGTGATGTCTTCCTAGAGGTAGAATGTCAGAAATAGCCAGACTTTCTTAAAGAGACAGATGCCACATTTTCAGGTATTAAATTATGAAGTCAAATTTCTTTTAGGTCATATTTGATATATAGAGGATTTATATAACAACTGGCAATAACACAGTTGCTTGATTGTGTTTAAAATGGCACTATGTGCCAGAAAAATACACGATACTTCCCCTTTAAAATACACATTTGAAAATAAACAAATAAACGTTAAACGATTTAAACATCTCCAGCATTGTCAATTTCTGAGAAATAATTTTATTTGAATAGTTTTTGGAGTAGGGTTGTTAAATGTCGATTCAGACTTGCAGTCCTTCTCTAGTTTCTGTTCATGCAGTGGAAGCTATGTCAGTATATATTGTTATTTTTGCCCCTTACTATTCCCTCAGAAGGCTTGTCACCCTCTTGCTGACTGGAGAGCCAGCACCAGTTTAGTTTACATAGCCCTCCCCAACTCCAGTTTCTCCCTCCATCAACTGTTTGCAGTATATTTCATGCATGCCACGTTTGTCAGCATAATTTCTCTCATCAAACACCTCAGCTAGCAGATGTGCGGTCACAGAGAGTCACAGTTCTGCACTTTGTGGAGCGATTTGTACTATTTCACTCCATAGCTGGACTCGCTTTGCAACCAAATTATGCACCCTGATGCGGTTGCACTGTTTGCCAACTCCTGCTTTAATGTCCCCCCTGCACACCTCAAAGTTCATGCATTTGGATTAGTAAATGACTCTGGGGCATTTTGAGGTGCAAGTCAGAACAATGCGTCATTTCACCGTACCGCTATCAAGCCCCAGAGATGTTGCCAGGCCCTTGATTCATTAAGAGCCCCATTGCTTCAGGAAGAAAAGCAGCGAAGTGATTTATGTTCAAGGTGTATTTATTAGTGAGAAAATTAAATGGAATCTCTAAAGAAAATTACTGCCTCTGTGGAATCTGCTGCACGCTCCACTAGAGTGACAGAAAGATGGAAAACCCCCCAAAAAAGAGAGAAAGATAAAAAGGGCATCTTTTATGGTGGATAATGTGCACACACATTTAAAATTGTTTGTTTGTTTGGGTGTTGCTGACGTTCTCAAGAATGAGTCAGCGTCAGTGGTACATAAAGACTCTTTTCACTGCACACACTGGGGCAATGGAGGGAGCCTGCATGAGTTTTTAAGGCAGTGCCGTACCCGCCATGCCTGAATGAAAATATAGCATGGAAAGAATTTCCAGAATGAAACTCTGAATAACATTTGTCACTGAACAGCAGAATATGCTCTGAAAGACTCTTCTGCTCAGTCTTAGGTTTGTGTGGCTGTTTTGAAATCTAAGCGAAGAATGAAAGTCTGAGTCCACATATGGAAGTACAATGCAAATCAACGATTTATTAAACAGCACACATTTTAATCGGGATTTAATAAGCACTACAATTGTGGAATACTACAATGAATAGGGACAACTTTTAGAGCTGTTAAAAACATCTGGAGGTATGTTGCGTATTGCTGTTCATTTATAGCTTCAAGTCTTTGAAAGCGAGTCTCTACCAGCTGGGCTCATCCAGGCTGCAAGTGTTTCCCATTCTTCTTTCCAGAATAGCTCAAGGTAAATCAGAATAAATGTTGAGTAACTGTGAACATTTTTAAGTCTCGCCTCAGATTCTCAATTGGATTTAGGTCTGGACTGTGACTGGGCCGTTTTGACACATGAATATGCTTTGCTCTAAAACAGGCTGCTCCAGTTTTCTGTTTACAAATCTAAATTTGATTTTTAAATTCGGTCCAGAAGATGATGAACAAACCCTTTTCATTGAGTTTGCCTTCAAGAAATAGCATTTAAAGTTGTAGCGTGAAACTTTTACAAAAATATTACAATAATTTGAGACATAATTTGTGACCAAAAAAATAAATTAATTAAAAAAAATAAAGCTTCTCTGCATCCTCAGTGAGCTACTAGTGCCGTCTGCAGAAATGCATCACTCTCGGTCAAAATACAACCAACCAAAACCAGAAGGAGAGTCTTAGCACTGCCAATCATGCTCATGTACCCACTGCTCAATGTGCTGATAGCGGAGAAAAAAACTTACTATTTATTCACCGTCATCAGTGATGTAACAAGGCAGCCTTTTGTGGATGGATTTTACAGAGAGGAAGACTAGTTGAGGCAGAGTCAGATGGAAACAGCACTGGGTTTATTCTCACAGCATCAACACACACACAATCACATTTCACAGGTGAAACTGCAGGCTTAAATAGTCCCAGCTGTGATGGACCCAACTACCTCCAATTCACAGGGGGATCTCACGTAACCAATCTCCACCTATTTAAATAAAATACATTTGACTAAATATAAATATTTAAATGTACTTTTTATAAATATTTTTGTCTTATCTTACACCAAATGAAACACCACAAAAACCCATAAACAATTCTTCCCCTTAAACCCCCCACTTTCTTTCCTGAGCATTCATGACAAGTTGCATTGCAAGGGACCAGCTGCGGGGTACCAAAGTGCAAAGGGGAGGGAGTGAGCAGCATATACACAAGGATGAGTGATAGCGATAAGACCCTCCTCCTGGCTCTAATTGGTTGTTTCTGACAGAGCAGTGTATTAGCCAAGATGACAGCAGGACCGTATGGGGACAGGAGTTAGATTTTTTTTTTAGACCGTCTGTCTCATACTGTCACAACACAGTGATAGTTTCAACAAATATGTAAAAGAAACATTTTGTTTTATAAAAGTTACATACTGCAGCTTTCAGGCAGCAAGTCTTTTAGTGAACTGAGCCTGCTCTAATGTTTTAATATTAAATGTAATGAAAATTTTGATTGTGATTTTGAGGTAAATCTGAATTACTTTGCTACTTGTTATGGCCCACATAAACTTAAATAAACTGTTATATTTTTTCTTTCACTTTATAATAATCCACTATGTTGTACAAATAGATGTTTCGTTTATGGGTGACCCAGGGGTTTTAAATATAGTATGTTCTTTATATTACATAATGTTTATCATTATGCTACTTTTTTGCGGAGGAGTTTTTCGTTCAGCATAGGTGGCCTGAAAGTCACAGAGAGAACTGCACTGCCGGTGTTTTAATCCACGGCTTTCCTGTGCTCTCACAGCAGCCAGCTGGTGTGGGGTTTCCAGTCCCAGCAGCTGGGCGAGGGTCATCCGCCGCCTCCTTCAGTCCTCTCTGAAAGAAGATAGTCCAGTATAGACCCTCCATGAGGCCCCGAGGACCCCGATATGGAGACGTCCTCGTTTAAAAAGTCAGCCTGGATGAGCAGTGGAGGCCCCTGTGCGACACTGGCTGCAAGTCAGTGCAGCGCCAGAGCGAAGGAGAAAGTCTGGCAAGTCCCTCGGAACGTCTTGACACCATGTGGGAACACAGGATGTTGTCAATATGGAGGAAATGTGTCCGACTGAGACAGTGGGAAGAAATAAAATACACGAGCTGAAAAGCAAATGTTTTCAGTTCGGGCGGCTCGCACCTGACACACCCTGTCTGCGCCGAGGCGGTCCCGCTCAGAGAGGAGCAGGACTGGGTAAAGCTCCTCACCTACAGCCACGGAGGAAGTGGGAGGCTTTAGGAAAGGCCCCGACAGTGTGTTGATTGGACCTTTTCGTCAGTCTCACTGATCAAGTGTTTCTTGATCTGGGGAAGGAGCGGGGTAAAACGGTCTCCTCGTGTTATGCCTGGCCACACAGACGGTGGAAAATAGCTCTGTAGTGGGTTTTGCTTGGCCGAGCCGCGCTGTTTTATTTGGAGTCCACCTCTAAAGGATGAGTAGGCCAGCTTGACTGGAGCGAGCCCAAGGTTACAGGAGATCACACAGGCGCTGGAATCCATGTGGAGGATCCATGAACAGCAGCTAGTGTTTAACCCCTGCAGCATGGAGCCTAACGTTTAGAGCGTCACACTCTGAAACGTTAATTTAATTATGCCAGGTGAAGGCAGGCAGGAATAAGTGCTGATAAAAACGAACCCATAACACTATCTTTTAATCTTTATGGAAATGTTTGTGAAAACAGTGATGTTTTCAGTTTGGATTCAAAGGAAACAAATATTTCTACAGAGCTCAAGTTTTCAGGGAATTGATTCCAGAGCTGTGGAGCATAGAGACTAAATCCTCCCTGGTTCTCGTCCTCTGGACACAGAGTTGGTCTCTGAAGAACTGAAGGGTTTACAGGGTTTGTACCGGATCATCAACTTTAAAATACATTTAGGTCCACAATCATTTGAGACTTTACTGATCCTCTACTAGAATTTAAATTGTATCCTTTTACAAATGGGGAGTCACACAACATAATGTGATTCATTATATCAATATATTCCTATCCAGAATTAATCTGTTTCAATTGCCTAGTTCAGGGATGCTCAAACTTTTTGAGACCAAGATCTACTTTTCTCTCACCAGCCGCCTGAGATCTACCTAATGACACAAAGACACAAAAATTGCAAATTAAACTCTGTTGACTTATTTTAAATGCGACTATACATCAGTTATAGCAGAAAGAATAAAGTGACAGAAAACCTAATTCAGTTTCTTCCTCAGTGAGATTCTGACTCTGGGAGCAGCTACTGGTTTCTCAGTCAGAAGCTGGTTGCAAACCAGCAGGTGTCAGTCAGTCATGGTGGATCTGAACTTTGGTTTGATGACCTCAGTATGAGAAACTACAGACTGATAGGATGAACCAAAGAGCCCAGTAAAGGTAACGGGATATAATTAATTTAATTTCACCTAATTATCGTGGTAGAATTTGCTAAAACTTAATTAGATATATTTGTCCTATTTGATATTGTGACGTATGCTCACAAAGAACGAGGTAATTAGTCCACGTTTGTCGTTTATTGAAAGTTTTTACTCTAAAGCTAAAAACGTTTAGGATCTTAGTGAATATTTTGATAAGCCTATCAGAAGAGGAAGTTCTGGTCTCAGCGTCCTGGCGGCTACCTGCTGCCGAGATCGACTCAAAACCTTTCCGTGATCGACGTAATGAGCAGCCCTGGCCTAGTTCATTTTAGACACCTTGTGTCACACTGTGACTGTGTGTTTTTTAAAACTCCAGATCTTTGTGAAAGTCTCTGCTCATTTTCTTGAACTTCGAACAGAAGCAATATAAAAATGTGAAAAACAAACACATCAAAAATAAAATAGACACAATTTGGTGTCACAAATAGATGAATAAACAAATACTGTAAGGCTCCAGCTTTCACTAACCAGAAGATTCTGTTTTTACCAAATCACATCAAGGGAGTTTATCTACAGCAAATAAGCTGTTAATTGCTCAGAAAAGTCCAGGCTCGGTTTCTGAAGCACTGACTGTAATGTGCATCCTGTCTCCGCCTTGGTGAAACCTGGGACAGACTTCAACTGTCTTAAACTGTTTGACTTTTTGCTGTAAAGCCTCGTGATTTCACTTGATCCCGCTGGTAAAAATTCTTGGCAGAAGGTGGCACCTTGAGTTATAGCCACATCAAAGTCTGATATTAGTGCTTCATTAGCACTTTGTAATTAATGTGTCAATTTTAAGCTGCAATAAATCCATTGCTCTCCATGGGCTGTCAAAAAAGCTGCGTAGAAAATGCTGTGTTCCTGCTGTCTGGCCTCATTACCAGAATAAAGGCAGAGACATTTTGGCAGCAGGCAGGCAATTACACCACAGCAGGGCTGTCCATCAGGATCCCAACATGTAACATGCTGGCTCTAATTTCCTCTCTTTGCTTTCTCAGCTTGTAAATTTCCTATGGTTTATATAGTTTTGGCATGAAGTTGTGTCAGAGAAATGCATTGCGATTTAATCAAAGTACCTTCGCAACCATTCCATTAATTTTATCATTTTATTTTTCACCTAATTTATGGGGTTTGAAGTCCTGCTAGTAGCAGCTTATAAGAATGAATTAATTTAAATTTAATGAGCCATCATTAAATTAATTCATCCAAGAAAATATCTTGCAAAGCTATTCATAATAATAAGTATTCGTAAGCATTCGGGTAAATGTTTCCGTATGTTGTCATGTTACAGTCATACAGTTCTGTGTATTTTATTGGGATTTTTTTAAAAAAATTAAAATTTATGACCGGTCAACACAGATCGTTGCATTAAATGAAGTAAAAGATTTTTTTTTTGCAAAACTTCTTTACCTGAATGTTGTGGCATGCATTTATCATCATGTTCTATAAAACTACAATACCTTTCGCTACAGTTAAAGCTGAAAATGTTAAATGGTGAGTTTGTGTCAGATTTGACTTTGTGGAGATTGAAACATATCCCAATTTTTCTTTTTTTTTCCTTTCCTTTTTTTTGGCAAACACCTCAAGCTCAGTCAGAATGGATGAAAACGGGATGTGAACAACACTTTTCAAGTCTTGCCAGATGTGGGTTTTTAACTGGACCATTTTACTAAATGATTATGCTTTGATCTAAATCATTACATTTTACCCCTGAATGGATATTTACTTTTCTGCAGGTTTTCTTTCCAGATTGGCCTGGATTTTATGTGATATCTTCTGTTGCTTAATAATTTTGTATATTAAATGGCATGATGAACATTTGTTGCAAATTTTTAAGCTGTGTCAAGTGGGAAATCCAGAATTTGGCAATAAGAGCATCTCTGATGCTGTTTTTGCCTGGAGGTGGATTTACAACACTGAGACTCTGAGAGCTTTTCTATGCTGAAGCTGGCAAGAATAAATGCACTTTAAAATGCATTTTGAAAATTTTATGGTAAAAGCTAAAAGTGAAGCTCACCTTCACAGCAGGACAAAATTTTAAACATATCTCAATATCCACAAGCGATACACACTAAGGCCACATTACATATTCAGGTTTATACCATGCAACCTCAATCATTTCACAGCAGCAGAAACCTTAACCCTGCTCCATGTTACTGTCAATGATACATTGATGACTGTATTTCTATAGGCAGACACTAATAAAATTAAGGGTGTTGGAAAATTAAATTGGGTATTCAGAGTTGTAGAGGCACTGGCTTTGCCAATCTCAATATAAAAACTGTAAAACTGTTACAACCTGAGAAGTGTTTGTGCTGGCAGCTTGACCGAGTTAAAAAAAAGTGCCCTATGGGACGGGCTGTGATGTGCCCACATTTCATTTGTGCCTCTGTAAAAAGTTCTGTGTGAAATCCAGTAACTATACCAATGAGACACATTTTGAAAAATGACATAAATTCACTTTTGATCTCAGTGAGTGTGACAATTGCCAAGAAGTTGCAAAAAAAGAAAAAGAAACCCTAATTGGTCGTTCTTACTGGTTTTCCATCAGAGAGACATTTTAGGCTCATGTCCAAAACCCTCGCTGCCATCTGCATGGCATGTATTTCTGAGTTCATGCCTGTGTTTTAGAGAAAGCATTTATTTGGTTTCTGCATAAAAGATGAATTTCAAACTAGGATAGGCTCTGGGCTCGATTGAGACATACTTATAGGTAAAGCCAATCTTACAGCAAGCCTCTGCTGGAAGAGAAGTTTTGGTTGATGGATGTAATCTGGAGATTCCTCGGCTTCATTTTAACCTGATCTGATCCCCTTTAGGCACAGGTCAAGAAAACAGTGGCTACAAAACCACAGACTCACCGGAGCTCATATTTTATTAGTTTAGTTCTTCTCAATGTTCATTGCATGTTGTGATAAATGGAGGGAATTGACTGTATAAAAAGAAAATCATTTGGAGGAAAAGAGATTCTGTTGTGGATTTCTTCTTGTGTCAGGATAACTTTCTTACATCCTAACTCACTGGAAGCTGGGAAGTGTGCCAGAAATGCTAAAAGTAAAGTAATCAGGATAATTTAATCCCTACTGCAAACAGGACAAAGACAGAAAGAGATTAAAGTCTGTTTTGAAAAATAACATTTCTGGATGGGGACAATAATTCCACTTACTTAGATTGTTTATATTTGGAGATGTGAGGTTCACTCTGGGGTTGGACGGGAAATGTAATCTTTTTGTTTTTGGTTTGTATCGTTTTACACAGTAGCCGCTTCCCGTGGATTTTGTATGGCCAGAAATAATTCATAGTGATATTCTGGGGCAGCGATGAAAGGGCCTCTGTTTTCCACCTTTACATACCCCAGACTCAGGAACTCAGTGAAGCTTTGAGAGAAAAGTGCTGAGATGATTTAAAAGATAAGACAGAGTTTTGGTATGTGTCATTTTCCACATTCATTCATTTCTCTAATTTTGACTCTGAGGGACAGATAGCATGGCAGTGTAATGTAATCCCAAGTATTTTGATGTGAGCTTTCGTTCACTCTTACTAAACTATCCACCACTCACTTTACTTGTATAAGCCATTAGAGTCCAGCCAACAGTAGATGTGGAATCATTCATAATGATTTTTTTTCAGTTTGTCTCAGCTTCAAGTGGAATCAGATTTAAAATAAGCATAAACAAAGTATCCGTCAATATGTTTTTGAATATTAATGAATATCATGGTATCTCAGTTTCTTGTTCTTAGGCAAGTAAATGGTGGATTTGTTGTTTTGTTTTCTAAACATTCAAATTTGTTTTAAACAAGGCTGTTTATAATGCAATTTTCAGAACTCTAGAACCACCTACTTTTCATTCCTCTCAGATAAGAAGAGTATGCAGCGTGGATGTGGAGAAAGAGAAATAGGAGTGAAGAAAAAACCAAACAGTTCCTCAGACTACCATTGAAGAGTTATACTGCCCTCTGCTGTCCACCAACTGCCTAACAGCTTTCCCAGCCTTACATCCGTTCACATCTTTTTACCTTTACCATTCTGTATTCACCTGACGCCGGCAGGTGAATACACAATGGCATTCACCTGCCATGCAGTAAAAAAAAAAACGTTATCACTGCATTGCAACGTTACAACAGTTTCGCTAGGTGGCGTAAATACATCTGTAAGAGCATTGAAAGGACTCCGTTGCCATGGTGATGACGCTTATCAACGCAAAACGGTCGCACACTAAGGGCATCCGCTACTTGCGCAGTTTCTATTATTTAAGGTTAGTAATCCCTGTTTTTGCCCCCTCTTTCTAATACACGTCTTTGGAAATTCATAAATGTATTTGTAATGAATATTACAAACTGGAAGATAAAAACAGAGTGTAAATGTTGAGTATGTTGTCAGTATTTCCTCTGCTCTTCCCATGGTGCATCGCTTTATTTTGTAGTAGCTCAGGGAGATTTGACAGGAACACAGCCGACCGAGGCGAGCCGCTGGCAGCATCGCCGACATGACCTGCAGGGTGGAGTGCGCTTAGCCGCTGCGGCTAGCCCGTCCGACCGCTATTCATTGCGCTTTAGCAGCTTCTTGACGGCCACGTATTTTTAGCTGAAAGGTAAGCCGACATTAATATGTGTCGTTGACGTTGGGCTCCCGGTTTCGGCGTCCTTAGCTTTCTAGCTAGGCTACATCAATAAAGGCGCAGTAGCTTAATAATTCACCTGCTCCAACAGAGGAATTATTGCAGTAATTAAAACGTGACGATTAAACTGCAAAAATTATGTCAGTATGAGCTTGTTTTGCGCATCTTATGGTTCTGACTTAGTTTTATGCCGTAATGAGTGTTTGAAGTGTTTTAAATATTCTTGTCTCAGTCAGTTCATTCATGCACAATGGTGCAAGGCGTCAATAACTACCATGGGTTATGCCCTATTTTGCGGGTGGTGCCGCATTTTCAGAAACATCCAGAAAGCCGGTAAGCGTTTTTCATGATCGCCACCTGCGTTTTTGAGTACAGCAATTGTTGCAAGGGAAGATTTGTTGCTTCTGGCTCGTAACTAGCCTGTTTGCGGTTCCTTAAACTGGACAGCTCCTCCCTGAGTCGCAACACAACACAACACAACACTGGCTGCAAGGACAGACAGCCTTTGTGATGACCCCACCAAATGCGGTGATGGCATCTTTGTATTGTTATGAAGCAGCACGGCTAGGTTTTGTCGAGCTCTGATGCGTTATTTGATAACGAGAGTGAATGTCATAGCCTGACTGTTGCTTGTTGAAAGTTTACGACACTGCTTGAGGGAAGCAACGATCCCCCGGCTGTTGCTGCCAGGAGCAGCAGAGGTATTGTATTCAGGGTGCTGTCCGCAATGCAGGTGCTGAAATCTAAAGTATCAGGGATGCCTGCCGACCTCCTGCCAGATATTTTATACCATCTTACAGATACAAGGAGGGACACTTCTTCCTGTTGTAAGATTATGATTGTTGCTGTTGTAATGATCTGGTGTTAGGAACATGAGCAGGGCCGGCCCTAAATTTAATGGGGCCCAAATCAGAATTTGATTTGTGACCCCAAATCCAGGAAGGAAGGAAGGAAGGGCAGATAGATGAATGGATTGGTTGAATATAGATAGAACTGGGTTGCAGGTTGATTCTGCATGAAATTTAACTCCAGTGCACGCACTAGCCAAATTAAAATTGAATTGTTAACATAACTTTAATATTGCAAATGTATTTGTGTGTATGATTACTTCAGCTTAAAATGAATTCATATGAATTATTATCAAATATTCTCTGAAACGTATCTATAAATTTGATGTATTGAGAGCCCCCTGCTGGCCTGGAAGTCATAATGAACTTCTTATTACTGGTTCACACTGCAAGATTTTTTTTAAATTGTGGTATAGCAGGTTTAGTCCTACAGTGTGTGAGGTCCAGCCACACATCAGTAACAACACACCACACAATAACACAATTCACTCATGAACATTCAGATAGATGGGGAATCTCACAAAACTCCTCGAGATCAAATGTGAGTTCAGAGCTAACAAACATGGCGATATAGGCGACGCAAATACGATGGCTTCTGAAAGGTTTTTAACAGAGAAAATAAAACAAAAAGACAGTTCTCCACGTTTTTATCACCTTGCTTTCTGATTGGCATAAAAATCTTGCAGTGTGAACAAGGCAATAGTTTGCTTATGCCTTAGACCAGATTTGAACAGAAACCTTTGTAAGTTTTCCAAAAATACAAAGCTCATTACAGATACATCAGAACAGGAGAAGCTGTATATTTCCCAGTGAAATCTGACACAGTGCAAAAACTTAATGCACAATAATGCATTGTTGAGCTTGATTACAGGAAGTTGCTACTAAGAACCTGTATTGGCTTAGCTACTTCCTAATGTTTCATGGTGCTGTGATTCATGTATTGTTTGTCATTTAGACTTTCTTTTTTGGGAAAATATTGATTAACACAGGCAGCACCAGCTGCAGGTATCAAATTATAACAAGGTCTTACAAAGTTACTTTTCCAAATTGGCAAATATCTACCTGCATATTGCTCATGCTTCTTAAAGGCATTTTTTGAGACGCCAGAAAAAGCAGAAAAGTGCTTTAAAAAGTGAATAAATATGAGTTACAACAACATTTACTTTTCCTTTGGGCTCAGTAAAGTATTTTTGAACCTGAATTTATTCCTGTGTGCTGCTGGTCACCTGGCTGAAAGACGTCTACAACAATTACCCTCGTTCACAAGAACAACATTAGATGTTTGGAAATATTTATGATCACAACCAGCAGACATAGTAATGCTGTGAAGTCTAAAGAAGCAACACCCCTTACTGGTATTGCTTAGCCAGTGTTTATTCAATATTTTTTGCAGATATCTGTGTAAAAGTAAAACTAACAATGAATGCTTAGCACTTTGATTTTCCTATGCTTTGTATTTATGTGCAGACAGTGCATTAGATTTGAGAGTGTTACTGTTGGAGACTTGTGTTGGCGTAGGACAGTATCTCCTTCCTAATGTCTTGTGCTGCTGCAGCTCATGTATAATTTATCATTCTTCATCTCAGTTTGAAAAAACAATACAGATGGCTGTATTTGTGCATAAAAAAAACAAAAATCAAAGGAGACCCAAATATGACATTTGATTAACTTTATTGAAAGGATTAAATTAATCTTAATCCTCTTTTTATATCCGCCATGCTGCAGTATGTTGGATGAGCCGTGTTGATAGTGAAGTTGTCTGAGGTCATGTCTTTGCGAGCGGAAAGCTTTCTGAGCTATTCTAGGAAAGAGCTGGGATGAGAGATATGCTTGCAGCGCAGGGTTTACCGGAAGGACTTCACATTACTCATCAATAATAGATTATCCCCTCAGCCTTTATGAGACACCGCTGGCTGCGTTTGTTCTAAACAGTCTAAGTTTTTGGTGCTGGCACCGCCTCTTACTTTTCCCCATGAAAATGAAAACGTTTGCGCATCCGCTGAAACGAGGGAGCCCGCTCAGTCAGGTGTCTTAGGATGAATTATTCATGTTGGTGAGATGGTGATGTAAGAGTGAGAAGGTCTGGGATATTTAATTGAAGCTCGTTCCTGTATGCAGAGAGAGAGCGTGGAGGGGTGGGGGGTATAAAGGGATCAATGTGCTGTTATCTCTTAGTCTGATGATGGTGTCTCTCAGAGGGTGGAGATTGTTAGACTGAGTGATTATGTCTCTTGTGGTCTGGAGGGTGGAGCATGACAAGGAAGGAAGAGGAGTTTTTTTCCCCCCCCGTTTTTCCCTGCAGGCTGACCTGCCGCACCCAGTGGGAGCATCGTATGTATCAGTGTATGAAGCTTCGTAGTAGTCATGGCATAGATACTGGATGGGATATTTCATCTAATGCTGAGCATGGATCTCAGTTTGTTAAAAAAAATCTCTCCCAAGTAGGGCTGCATAATGGATCTCAAACAGACCATCATCCAAATAAGTCGCAAAGGACTGGTTGGAATGCAGAATTTGTTGGCTAACATATTGTTGTAAATTCACACTTTGCATGCTGATATATAATACTCAGCCTGTTGGATGGAGTCACTGCAGTAGATGCTCTCATCTGACAGATTTTTAGGGGTGAGCATGTATCGTATCGTTTATCACAATACATTTCTTAGAAAGTTCTTGTCCTTTTATCATAGTTACGATATTGCCTCAAAATATTGGGATAAACTTTATGTATGTCACACAGATTCTAGTTTCTTTCAGTTTTGTAAAGATGTACAAAATAAATGTTATTTTATTGCCGTAGCATGATGTCACACTGTTTTACTAGGATAAAACTAAATGATGACTAAGTGGAGAAGTAACTCCTGGGGGACAAAAAATGCTGCGGAGCTTCTTGATGCCCTTGTGGTTTGCAGGCTGAACTGATAAAGTTTGCGTGTGCTGGACAGCTTGACGCTTTCTGTCTTTGTGGGTTTAAGGTTCCAGAGGTGGTGGGAATCCAAACAGATATCGCCATGGCCTCAGCAAACGTAACTCTGGAGAATCAGCTGCACAGTGCTCAGAAAAACCTGCTTTTTCTGCAGCAGGACCATGCTAACACACTAAAGGGGCTTCACGCAGAGATCCGTCGATTACAGCAGCAATGCACAGGTGAGCGCATGCATAATCAGCTTCTTGGTTCTCTGGTAAGTCAGTATATTTCAGAGAATTTCAAACACATGAAAGCTGGACTACCATGGCGGCAAAAAAATGATTTAATGACCAAAACAAAGCACAATGTTCTCAATCCTCAAAGCTTAGTTTGTGGGGAGCAATTTGTTAGACAGGTGCTTTGTTCCATGCTTCAACCCTATCTTTCTTTTTCACAGATTTGACATACGAGCTCACCATGAGAAGCTCCGATCCATCAGGTAAGCCACTATTGCCCTGCATTATGCAGCTACTGCTAAAAAAATTTAATTAGAACACTAAGGATTTTTGTTTAATTACGTGAGCTAACTTTGTAAAGAAAAACATGCATGTCTTTACTTGCTGATCATTCTGGATTTTTAAAACACAACTAATGTTTTTTTCCTTAGAAAACAAAATATGAAATCATGAGATAAAAATATAATCATCCGCCTTTGTTATGACAGCTACAATATGTTGAGGGATGAACAACACGGATGAAAACCGAAATTAAATTCATAATCATGGATTGTATTTTAGCTCACGTCAGACATCCATCAAGTGACAATTTCATCCTAATCCACTTCATTTGCTGTTGCCTCTCCTCTTTAAATCTGTGTCTGAGATTCTCTGCTCTTTTGTCCTGCTCTGTATCTTTAAACTCCTTTGGGGTCTGGGGTCGTAGTTCAGGCATTATTTGAGATGCCAATTTAAAATCTACTACTCCCAGGTGTAAAAACAATATCCTTATTGCCATGGTTACACACATTCACAACTTGTCTGAAAGTAAAAAACAAAATAAGCAAAAACAAAAGTCCTTCTAACAGCACAGTGTCCAAAACCAGATATTCCACATATTGGAAGTGTCAAACTTAGCTAAGGACTTAGCATTTTATAAGGAATAGTGTCGTCATTGTAGCTATACTCATCTGTGCTAATGGCTAATTTAAGATGTCAAAGAGAGTTTAATTGCATCTGCTCCACTATGAACAATTAATACATGAGGAAGGCCAGAAAAAAAAAGTTTGCATGTTGTTCTTATTCCTGCTTATAGTCCAAGAGAAACTGTGATTAGCTAAGATGGTTTTCAGTGAATCAAAGCTTTTTGAAAAACTGGAGATTGTGAAATCTGAAGCAAAATGTAAGTTGCTATTAACAACATTCTGTTTCAAAATAATTCAGTAGTCACTTTTATGTAAAAAAAAAAAAAGTCAGATAAATTCATGTCAAAATGTTATGATGGCATCTAGGGGAGTGCTCCACTTTCCAACAGCAGCTACAGAGCAAACTCTGCACCACAGAGAGCTATAAATGAATGTCACCTGCTGAAATAGCTTCCTCTGCCAGCTCTCTTCCCTGGTAACAAAGTCTTACCCAGGAAGCACTGCTCCATCTGTTTGACTCACTGCTGTTGACTGCAGCTCCCCCAGCTGCTTCCCTCTGAACCATGATGCCATGAAGTCACATCCTCGTCTGATTCACGCTCTGCTGGTAAAGATGTCTTCAGTATGAAGGTTGCCATGTGAGATCACAGTGGGACGATGTAGGCTTTTTGACAGAGCTGTGTTGGCTCAACGTTGCTAAAGCCTCCAATCTGACTCACCATCATGTTAGTGTGGGACATCTCTTAGATTGGAGTGCAGGAAATGAGATTATCTGTTGTAGCACTAATGCACAGCGTCCAACCTGCTCACTGCAGCTGCGCCAACTGGGCTTGACAAGCACCAGCCCCCCATGAAGGAAATAGGATACTCTTGTTTCCAACCATTCAATTTTTAAAATGGGAGACTAAGATCAGGAAATGAGAAGTGAGGTGCAAGTTTCTAAACATTTGAATATAAACAACGGTAATTTCAGCCCCTCCAGGATGTTATGTTTTTTTTTGTGTGTGTATGATTATTGTGCCCTAAAAATCACAGAATTTTTGGCACCTTTTTCAAAAAGTTGTGGTCGTAGTTGCAGTTTTTTCCAGTTTTATTTTTGCTATAACATGGTCTGATAATGTTGAAATTGTTGCACATACCTTCCATTTCTTTCTCTTTTATTTTAATCAAGATATAATTTCTCCTTACCTGAGAAAACTCTTCATCAGCGTCCTGCTGCTGGCCTCTGCTCTAATGAATCCTCTCTGGCTCTTTGCTCTTTCTGTTGTGACAATAAAGATGTTTCTTAAATATATGGAAACAATGAGCACAACTTCTGAACAAAAATTAAAGAGACTTAGGTTTATTCCTGGCATTAACTATCTAGCCATGATGTAAAACAGGAAACAAAGACATTAGTGTTCTTGTTAACAAGATGCATATGACATACTGGCATGGATCACCACTATTTAGCTAATATTATCTGGATGCAGCATCGTTACGGTTTGTTTGGAGGAAAACTGGAATTTTTTTGCCTTTTGGCTCTGGCTAGTTGCTGGACGTGACACAGACCATGTAGCTCAGCATTGGTCTTCCCTCGTTGATTAGATCCATAGGTGTAACCGGCGTCATCATGCGCATGCTCATGATGCATTTAAAGACGGTTAGGAAAATCACATTGCCATAGCAACCGATTAAACAGTGGTAACGACTGAAAAAGTGCGGGGGTCAGAGGGCACAAATACAAGAAAAGCGGGGGACATGTCCCACGTTTTACCAATGACTGTATACACAGTTTAAGAAACGCTTATACAAAATTATTTCTGGAAAAAAAAAAAGAAAGAAAAGGTGAACCCTTTTGCAGCTTTTATCTTACAGGTTGTTAAAAAAAACTTTAAGGTGATTGGTCAGATTTTGCGGAAACATGATATTTTATAAAAATTCCAAGTCTATGCATAATAGACCTGGAATAAGCCAAGCACAAAATTGACTGAATTTGCATTAGAAGTTGACTGTAATTTGCTGCACAGTCGGTCGGCTGCAGTGAGGCGTTGCAGAGTCAGGTAGGAGCTGCAGTGATGGAGATGAGAGCCCATAAAAGCTGTAATGTGAGACCGGAACTACCTGACCACTGCAAACGACTCTCCAAAGGATCCTGCTGTCTCTCTGTGCTGACAGACTGTCTGAGCTGAATGCCTGAGTGTGTAGTCTAATGTGTCTGTGTTTTTCTTCTTCTTCTTCTTGTCTATGTCTTATTTATATCACACATTTAACAGCTGTGATGTTCCTCATTACTGTGTGTTCAGACAGCAGCCAGGAACGATGCAGGGAGCTGCAAAGGAGGTGTGAGGAGTTGGAGGCCCAACTTAAAAAGAAGGAGGAGGAGAACACAGAGCTGCTCCGGGACCTGGAGCAAAAAAACGCCATGATTTCGGTCCTGGAAAACACCATCAAAGAGCGGGAGAAGAAGTACCTGGAGGAGCTTAAGATGAAGAGCCACAAGCTGGCCGTGTTGTCTGGGGAGCTGGAGCAGAGGGCAAGCACCATCGCTTACCTCACCTCGCAGCTTCACGCCACAAAGAAGAAGCTTTTGGCCGGAAGCTCCTCCGAGGCGAGTCCCAACGTCAGCCCCATCAGCTCCTACAAGCCGACGCCGCCTCCCGCCAAAGACAGGCAGCCTGATACCCCGCGTCGCCGGATGAAGAAGAGCCTCTCCCAGCCTCTTCACCCGGAGCTAACAGAGGTGTATCGCCTGGGCCCGGACGGCAGGCGGGTTGTCCTGCGAGAGCCGGTCGACGCCATGCCCGACCCGACGCCGTTCCTGCAGGCGGGCCGGGAGTCTCCCGACGCGCAGCAGGTGGTGCGCGAGCGCCCCGCAGTCATCCCCCCCATCGCCTCCGACCGCTCCCCCGGGCCCCACATGTGCGCCAGCCCCCGACACAGCCCGGCTCGGGAGCGCCAGCACAGGGCCCACGTGGGCGTGGCGCACCGCATCCCGCACGGTACCCCCCCCCTCGCCCCGCCGCAGGCCGAGCTGGAGACGCTGGCAGTGGACCAGGTCAACGAGGACAAGGTTCTGCAGAAGCGCTCGGAAGCCGATAGGACAGTTTAAAACTGCAATGCTGCACCTGCGCATTAACACAGATGCACATCTAGGGCCAGATGCATAAAACTCTGGTTTTATGACTAAAAGGAGCGTGAGCACAAAGGCAAAAATGTGTTTATGCATTCTGTTTGCCAGATTTATAAAGAGTGCCTTGCAGAGGTATTCATACAGCTTGAACCTTTTCAGATTTGATCACGTCATAACCGCTAATGTCAGTGTGTTTTAGGTGGATTTCTGCTAACGCAGTGCATAACTTTAAAAAGGGAAGGAAAATGATACATGGTTTCTTAAGTGTTTTATAAACAATCTGAATAATATGGTTATTACTCATATCAACTTCCCATGCTCTCATACTTTGCTCAACCCTACACTTCATTTTTAAGTCTTTAGCAGCTTTTAACAGGTTCAGTTCCTAATCACCCACCACCATGTTTTACTGTTGAACTGGTGTGTTCAGGTTGTGCTGGTTTTCTGCAATACAGCAGTATTTCTGCATGTCGAAAGTTCAGTTTTGGTTTGTTTTGTCACCTTTCTGCTACAAAATGAATTAATATTGAATATTTTTAATGAGATTAGTTTGCACATGGTGAACTCTGCTTGATCTGAATTTGATTTAGGGGTGTCCAAGTATAGAGAGCCGAATACAAATGCATGTAACGTTTTTGTTGTTTGTAACATTTTATAAACCGACTATCATTCTCCTTCCCCCGCACAATGGAGCGGAAATTTCTGTTGTCCTCTTGCATAAAATTCAATAAAATGCACTGAAGTTTGTGATTTTAATGTAAAATGTAAAAAAAGAAGAAGAAGTTCAAGGCATATGAATACCTTTATCAGGCACTGCAGAATGTGCTTCTGTCAGTACATCCAAATCATTTTGAAATTTTACACTCATGCACTTCCGTCATACTTTAACCCCATTTCTGGCTTAAAAGTATGGAGGAAACGTGTTTAGTCTCGGCTGTGAACCCATGAACACAACAAAGACGTCATTCAAATCTGTTACATATGCAACTCCACTTTCCAAGTTCAAAGGAACGAACCTCGACGGAAGGAAAATACCAACAGTATTGCACACGTGGGGCTTTAAAGCACACGAGCCGACATATCATCCTCCTCAAGAAGCTAAAGCAGCAAATAATGGTTCTATTAAAGTCTTACCAAGGTCTTCCAACTCCTCCGGATGAGCCTGCTTGTTTCATTTGAGCTCAAATTCTGTTTGTGTGGTTTTAGTTTAATGTCGCTCACACTAGCACATTACTCTTACATACATACACATCCAATGTGTAGATAAGGGCACATGCATTGTGTTTGGTTTATGCTTTATTTATGCATCTGACCCTAGCAAACACACGTACTTACACTGCAAGAACAGCGAAGAGCCTGAACCACTGTGCAGCCTGCTTTTTACGCAACACCACAGTATAAACTAACGCGTCATTTCGTGATACTCCATCAGGACCTTTATGTTTTCTTCTACGGTAGAAATGGACTACTGTCAAGCACGCCAAATGAGTTTTATTAATCTCCCAATGAGTTTTCTTTTTTTTTTCTTTTGTACTATTCACATCTTGACCTTTTTGCTTCGACCTGTCGGATCTGTTTTATGTGGTGCAAACAACCAATTCTCAGCCAAATATCTGCGTCAGTGCCTGCTTAACCGGCCTAGTCGTACTCAAGCTGTGAAACGTAGTCATGGCTAGAAGTTACCTTTACATATCTGGAGTACAGAGGAGGTAGCAGCATCTATATAGCAAGACGTCAGCAGCAGCTTCGTAGGGTAGAGGTGACGTAATCACGCTGCTGCTCGGTTAATATCTTGTTTTTTAATTTGGTATCTGTATACTCACGTGAGCGTAGGTAGAAGCTGCGGCGTGTGTAGCTGAAATGTGCCGGTTATCGAGTTGAAGCTTTTCCTTTGCTTCGTAGAAGGAAGCAGCACTGGACATATTTTAATGCAATATGGATATTTATATATGCGTATATATGTGTAAGGAGGGAGCGTTTCTGCCTGTGAGTGATCGAGGAGGAGAGCGCGAGCGTGTCTGAGGGAAGATGGCGGAGGATTTCGTTTAGGTTTGAACAATATTCATTAATGCTTTTTGTCGTACAAGGGCATTTTTAAAACGCTGCTGGACATTGTGATATTACCAACTGTACTTTTTAAAAGGCTGTCGATTTGTAATGAGTTGTTTTTTTAAGTTATTGTTTATTATTGACCCAACAGAAAAAAGGAGAAAAAAACAACCACCCTGATGCACTCTGTACCTGTCACACCACCAAAAATATTAGTGATTAAATAAATCTCTTAATAGCCTGCTTTCACAATAAAATTACTTGTCATTAAAGAATACAAATCATTATATTACTGCCATGCTTTTTTTTTTGGTTTGGTTACTTGGTTTGAATGAATGTTGGAAAAGCTGGAGGAAAGAACATTCTACTGGGCCAGGTTTGTTTGTCAACAGCGGTGCCCCTAAGATAAGGGAGAAATGTCACAAAAATATTCAGTATTTTGATCACAGATAGTGACACATCCGATGAGTTGCCATTTTGAACTCAGTACCGCTATTTGTGCTTCAGCAAGAATATAAACTGACAATTGAACATCATCTTGTCACATTAACACGGTTAGATGATTATTAGATTGTCAAACAGTGGATTTTATCTTGACAAGAACAGAAGTTGCCACGGCGCAGAGGAGTCACTTTAAAACTATTTTGTCAGACATTTTGAAACAATCAAATGATGAGAGGATTCACTTTGTTGTCAATGTCGCTAGGATGAGTGTAGTAGACCAACAGGGCTTTTTATCTTTAATTGATTTAACAAGTGAAGTAAGACAAGTGATTAAAATAAATTTTATTTTTTGACAAACATATTTGGTTAAACTCACTTTAGGCGTTCTTTTCTAACCTTCCAGATACATCTCAATAAACATGGTTACGATAAATCATTTGGCATGACTTTGTTACACAGCTTCGTCTTTACACCTCAGAAGGCCACTTTCACACACTTTACACAACGGTCTATGACGAGCATCACATATAATCGATAAACGCAGGATAAACCTTTTGTACGGTTCTCTTAACCGGTTTAAAAGCATTCCCGCTGGAGCCAAAGAGTTATTCAAATCACGACAGCAAGCAAGTTAAAAAGTAGATCTGCATTATTTGTTGGAAAGTCCAGATTGGCATGCCTCCTCTGTACTTGTCTTTATTAAGTAAAGTGCTTTGTTTTGACTTGGATGTCGATGAAAATCACTGCGCGGCCTCAGCTCTCCTCCCTGGTGACGTTGCCTTCCTCTGTGGAGATCCTGAAAACAGACAGTAGACCCACATGTTGTCTGGGACGTGTGAAAGACAGAGAGAACTGAAGGAATCTGAAGGTGCGCACCTGTTTCTGATAAGGTTAACCGATTGAGTTCCTCCTCTAGTGCGTCGGCGGTAACATGCAAGTGGCCGCGGGGTACGTCGGGCAGAGAGCCGAGGATCTGCTCACCGGTGGGACCCAGGCGGTTCGTTGGGACTGCAGGTAGACCTGACGTGTTCACATCTGGCTCCGACTCATCCAGCAACGCTTTCAGCTCCTTCTCCAACTCGTCCATGTCTTCATCTACTGACAAAACGCATAATATGTCAGTAAACTCATCACTCCTTATCAGACTTATTGAGTAGAAGTGTTGGGGGAAGTTTTGTAGAGCGTATGCAAGTTATATTTTTATTTTTGCAAAAAAGCAGCTGTTAGAATTATAAGCACAAAACGCTACAGAGGTCCAACAAATCCATCGTTCTTCAAATTCATGGAATTTCACAACTTGGTGGACTAATATATTCTGCAAGTTATGCTTAAATATACAAAACACATAAGCAAAAATATATTGGAAAAAAAGCTTGCATTTATAATTGGAGAGGATCAGAAGTAAAAAACACAAAAACCCCAAAGAACTAAAACTATACATTTTTATTTTTAAGAAAACATTAAAATATAGTATGCTAAATTGAGGCACACTGACTGAGTAGAGTGATGTGTCATTACAATGATAATACATCTTTTTCTGTTATTTTTCTTTTTTTAAAATCACAAAACAGTGATAATGTTTTGATAACGATCACTGTTTTGTGTTGATACGTTGATCATTATTGGAGGTTTATTGGTGCTTAATTGCGCAAATTATAGTAAATGGACTTTTGAGTGAAACATTTCTTTATATTTACATGTGAAATGATCCTGTTGTGCTAAAAACTAATAAAATAAATAATAAAAAAGAAAATTAAACCAACTAGGAACAGAAGAACTTACCTGCAGCAGCTACACCACTGGAAATGGTTTGAGTCACCTCATCTTGAGTGTCGCATAACTGTTAGTATGGAACAGGAGAAAATAATAAAAATCTAATAAATAATCAAATATACAACTTCCTGTCTTAGTGACGACTGCGGACCTCCTGGATCTGATCAACCAGGCTCTCGGCCCGCTCCACAGTCACATCTTTAAGCGACACCCTCAGAGCAGACACTCCAGCCTGGTAGGCCTGCATGACCTGCACACACACCAGAACACACTCCTTAACCAATGAAGGAAAACTTAGTTACAGACGTCATACCGTTAAGGCGCTTCATACCATCTTATCGGTCTGTGACTGCGCTATTCGCTCCAGGATTCCCCTGATGGTCTCCAGCTTGGCGAATAAGCCGTCTGCTCTCTTCTCCACTCTCTTCCGGCCTCTCAAACACCTCAGCGCCTTGGAGACACAAATCCAACTTAAACGGCTGCTGTGATTTCCAAGTGCGCGTCTTAAAGTTTCTCTTTATAATGACCTGTGTTTTCTTCCCGTCTCGCAGCAGAATTCTTGCTTCCTCTTTGCACCTAGAAATCATTTTTTAAGAGTGCAGTTTAGAAAAATAAAGTAGAGCTAAATTACTAATTGACCAAATCTTCAGCTCTTTGCACACACATTGGTACCTGAAAGACACACAAGAATAATTCAAAGCTATGAATTTATTACTGCGGTAAAGTAATCCTATCGTGAAAATGTCGAAACCCTCCCACCCCAAAAAAAACAACCTTTGTTTGTATGAAGATTAATTCCTTAATTGTCAGAATCATCAATAAAATAATCAACTATTGAAATTACCTTTAGTTGCAGCACTGAAAAATACAGGAAATACATTAAAGACTGAGCTTTTTCCACAACACACACTTCTGGTAAGTCTGTGGTAAAATGAACATGTGGAAAAACAAATTATGCTCAGTGTTAAGTCTGATCTGTAATGCTGTGAGACACTTTCCTTTGCAAAAGCCTCAACAAAGTGCATGTTATGCTTAAGCCACATTAAAGTGCAAATATATTTGATTTAATTACTGAATTACAAAAACATATTCTCTAATGTGCCAATTTAGTTTTCTTTTCCACCTAGTATTTTTCATTGTGAGATTATGCTAAACAAGCATCTAAATCTAACCCTCTGCATTTGGCTCTCGTGAATTAAAGTAATTTGCACTTCTTATGCAAGAACTAGACGTCTACCAGGAACGTTCATGTCTAAGATCAACCTGTCAGCCTCCAGGCTCAGTTTCTGCACACGCTCTTCCAGAAGTTTCTCACTGCGCTGCAGCTGGTAGATCCCGATGTCTATGTCGCCAAACGGAGACACACGATCCTGTCCCGGCTGGCAAAACTTCACAATCTGGAAAACAGAAGAAATCAGGTACGTCTTCATGTATCGCACAAAGCACTTTTGTTGTATTTTAAAACTTTTTAGTTGCCTTTGATTAGAGCTGCACAACATGTGAAAAACGGTGTTCCGTTACCGCATATTATGAAGAAGTGTGAGCTGATTATTGAATGCTACTCATTGAGACAGAAATATTGACTATCTGTGTTCTGCAACTGACCTAAAACAGAAAGATAATAATCACATCACCATGGTGGGATTCTTGAACCATGTTTTCCTAACATCCTGCAGCCCCAACCGTGATTACATTCCGCTTTACCTTCTCTCCCTCGTGCAAGGAAACTATGACCTGCTTGTCCTTCTGCAGCTGCAGCAGAGCCATGCACAGGGTGCTTTCATCAGCGCAGATGTTGGAGGAGAGAGTGCACAGCTCTTGAAATGAGATGACTGAGCAACTTGCAAAGTCACTGCTTCGGTAGACCTTCAGCAGTTCCGCGGCTTTCTCCTGAAAAACCAAGAACGAAGTTGTATCACCACATCGTGCGCCGAAATGGGTAAACCATCCAGTACAGCTGCATCTTAAAACAAATCTGACTGTGTAGAAGATGCAGTACCCTTATGGAAGTATTCACAACTCTTTTCTTGAAAAAAAAAAAAAAAAAAAAAAAAAAAAAACAAAAATTTATTATAAAATTAAGAAATAGAAAAAAAAAAAACCAAAAATTAAATTAAATATGTATAAACAC
>CAEGAF010121864.1:0-15683 GCA_903067075.1 Micropoecilia bifurca | reverse complement strand
GTCTATTCTATGCGCCTTATAATGCGGTGCGCCTTATATATGAAAAAAGTTTTAAAATATGCCGTTCATTGAAGGTGCGCCTTATAATCTGGTGCGCCTTATAGTGCGGAAAATATGGTAATTAGCATTATGTAAATATTAACACCTGGAACTTTTCAGATCACTTTTGTCAGCGTATTAATGCTGACAGCCCTAGTTTGAAACATGCTTTTTTTTTAAATATTCTTTGGTATATGTTAAATGACGAAGCATAAAGTTGAGTTTAAAGACATATGTCACCATTTTGCTAGGGAAGAAATATTATCTTAAAGTCTGTCCACGAGATGAAAACTGCATTGGATTTCAGCTAAATTCTTTTTTAATCTTAGGCCTTGTTAAGTACTTGCAAGCATTTTTTGGTTTTGCTGTTAACAATTGATGGACATTCCAAAATGCCTCTGGGGTCAAAAACCAAGTCGTTCCATGTCCTTTTAACAGCAGCTTTCCCTAAATAACACCGACTCAGGAGCTGGTCTTGCAGCGTGTGTGTGGTGAGGAAAAATGGTTTGAGGTATTTTATCAAAATTGACTTGTTTGAAGTCAGCAAAGCAGCTGGTCTGCCCTCAGAAATACACATGGAGGCTTCTCAAGAATAAACAGGTTACTTCAAAGGGAGAAGGGATGTTTCACAGACAGTGGCAATTGGGGTAAATGGATACTCCACTCACTTGAGTTTTCCTAACAATGCATCAATTTAGAGCCATCGAGAGCATCTCTGTTTGTAAGTTCCCCTCACGGCCAGATGCCGATATTGTTTTTCAGCTGTCCCGCTTTAGGTTTGCTGAACGCTATAAAAGTGCTTTTAAATGAGGAAATTAGCCTGCATTAAATGATCCTGTTTAGGCCTCGCAGGTTTTCTTTCAGATCTGTACCCACTCTGGCCGCATCTCGAATCGCTGTCAGATGTGAGATGCCTTCATGTCCAAGAACGAAAAAGCGTAGAACGACGTACAGCGAGGCCCGCAGATTACGTACAAAAGGGCTCTTCAGCCCATTTCAGAATTTGTTTGAGCTTTGTGGTCTGAAACCCCAGATGACAATAATTAGGGTACTTAGCTGTTCAAAGTTTATCAACCGTAGATAAGCATTGATGTAGCTGAAGAATGCGTCGGCCGATAGCACCGTGCAGTTTGGATTCATTCGACCAGAACCCTGGGTTAGATAACAGCTTCTTAGGCTTAAGAAAACAGAGTCAGTAATTCTTAAATAACTTTTTTAAAAGTTGGGAAGTCTGTGCTGCAAAATGGCTCTCTGTGGAGAGCTGGAATGCAACAGGCACTGAGAAATTTCACACAGTTGTACCTCTGGGGCCACAGCTGGGTCATGAAAAGTTACAGTAGAATGAAGCACTTGAATTGGTCTCATGCAAAAAAAAAAGTCAACAAGTTCAAGCAAGACTGTATTTCTTTGCTCATCTAAGCGCAAGTAATGGATTCAGTGAAGGAGTGGTCTGTGTGTGGTACATTTAGGAGGCCCTGCAGGTTTTAGATGGCGATTGCTGTCTGGTTAGTAAGCTTTGAACAGCAGAAACTCTTAACATATGTCCAACAAGGTTTCCCCCAGAAAACCTGCTAAGCCTTGTGGCCAGTCCACCAGCGACCCACTGTGTTTTTGTGTTCTAAAAAAAGTTAAATTCTAAAAATTCTGAGATCCTCAAGTCGGCGTCATGATTTGGAAATAATCCCATGAGGACAACAGGCAGGTGCAGGGATAGCGCAACTGGTGTACATCCTCTTGGACCCATTTCAGTGCACCAGCTACAAAACTAGCTTAATTTTTCTATGCTGACAACATTAGTGGTGTATAAAAACCACATTTAAATCCAAGAAATGATGCTTAGTCTTGTGGCAAGCTAAGCGTGGTGGCCCGCCAGGCTTATAATACACTGGAGGAAAATCCTTGTCTGTGCACAGATGGCAATGTTTTTTTTTTTTTTTATTAACATTTCATTTCTGATGTCACTGTTATTGGCCCTGATTTCCTTTATTTTGGGAGACCAGAGATTGGCCGATACCTTTTGCTCTGCTAATAGAGAGGGCTGTCTGGCAGACCTGGCTACCAGGTCACATAAAGAGTAATATTGTTGTTTTGAGACCATTTTCAAATAATATAATAATGGTATAATAATGCAAGAACCCTTTCTTAAAGATAAATCAGTAAACTTTAAATTCTAATGAAAATTTAACACAGGAACTGGAAGACATTGTAAATATCCCAAATTAATAAAGAGAATAATAGACAAACAAATTAAATTAATTATGAAGCCTCTGTAAGCAAAAGTTTCTTTTGTAAAAAGAGCTTGTCGAGACCAAAGCACCAGACTAAAAACTTTTGTCATCCAGCTTTTAGTAGAAAGCGAGAAAATACAGTAAGTCATGCAAATAGAAATTATTGAGCTTGTCCTAATTTATCATGCAATCAGTTGATATATTTCTTATTGCGACAGGCCTACCAGGAATTAGGATTTCTGTCCATTTGAGGAAACATTCAACATTTCCATCTACGTTTTGCTTTCTGCCTGGCAGGTTCTCGTGAACGACTTCTTTCTGGTGGCTTGCCTGGAGGACTTCATCGAAAACGCCCGACTTTTCATCTTCGAGACATTCTGCAGAATCCACCAGTGCATTAGCATCAGGTTGGTCCCGCTAAATGACCCCGATAAGCAGCATGAAGTCTTGCTTCGAACAGCAGACATTTCTAAGAAAAAGAGAAAAAAAATGTGACAGGGACATCCGTTTTGTGGTAATTAGACATTTGAGGTGGTCTGCTTTGTGATTTGTCATATTTTTCCTGCAGTCAAGTGTTTATTGCCTGCACCCCCAACACACACTCAACCATTCTGACCCCACACGTCTCTGGGATTAAAGCTGATGTGGTTTAACTGCTTCCAGGTCTCATCAGGTTTCTCAGCTGGCTTGACTTTGAAGACCACCTGTCCAAGGCCAAACTCTGACCGTTTTTGTTTTTTTACCCCCCACCCCAGAAAAAGGTCAAGGCCTAGACGGCTCCAGACGTTCCCAGCTGCTTCGGTGCTCGGAAACATTTCTGGCTCTTGTTTGTTGGTGTAAATGGAGGTTAAACAGGGGTTCTTCTTGCCTACGGTGTCCACAGTTTTGAAACGGGGGTTTAGTTGCAACAAAATACAGTTGACCTTGGATGCTTCCCCAAAACCAAGAAATGTAGTAATTGCTAATTATAGCATTAGTGGAGAGAAAAGTAAAAAAGATTGTTTTTAATTGTCTGCAATTAGGAGAGATTATAGGATTTGGCTGCCGCCTTACATCAGATCTGGAAGCTGACTCGGGATAAAGACGGCATTCACCCGTCTTAGAAACGATTCCTTGTCTATATAAGGGAATTCAGTCTCGTATCGCACGGTTGTCCTGTAGTTATGCTGCGTTTAATCCTGCTCCTTGGATGGTTTAATTGACTGGGTTTCTTAGAAACGGCCTCCCAGACATGTAATTAACGCTAAAGATTTCAAAGGAAGGGTCTGCGTTTTTGTACACGCCGCGCAAACAAACAAAACAAAGAGGGGAGTTGATTGCTTCCCCACACCCACCGCCCCACATAAAGATGATGGCATCGACTGCCGCGTCGAGCCTCGGAGGTCTGCTGTCAAGGTTGAACCGTGGAACATGATCGGGGCCCATCTAAATCTCCAGTTGCAGATCGTCTGGAATTGATTAGGAGCCCTGGTTCTTTTTTGGCAGACTTACTGCAATTGGATCCATTTTCTTGTTAAGGACCACAAAGGTTAGTGGTAATGCTGGAAGAGGAAGTCGAACGGCGATTTGCTTCGGCGTCCTCGGCTCTCCTCTTGTTGAGGTTTCCGACGCGGGAAACACAAATTAGGGGTCGTTCGAGGGAGTTCCGTGTTTACTTGCCGGGTGTTATGACGATGAGACGGAGGAGGGGTAGTGTCTTTATTTTCTGACAGATGGCTGGATTGGCCAAGTCATTAGTTCTCTTCCCAAGTAGCTCGCTGCACCCAAGCGTTGATTTTAATGAATTTGTTGCCCCCACACTCCCCACTTAATGAGGCGGTTTTTACAGCTGTTGGCTATGATGGTTTCACAAATACTTTGCCCACAGCTCGGACTGCCCCTTTTCTCCTCCAAAAAAACCCAAAATACACCAGACATTGGCTTGATGAAGTTGTTTTATGCAATAAAGGTTTATGTGAAGCATTCTGCAGTTAGATAAAATGTATTTTGTCTAGACCTTTTGCTGTCCAAAGTGCATGTTTTCAATTTAGCCTTGTTTTCCTGCTTTATTGCCGTCGTCTTCTCATGAACGTTTGAGTGGCAAGACTCTCTCGACCTCAAAGTGCTCACTTGTCTTGTGAGATTTTGAAGAAAAGCTTGAGATGTGATTATTTGGGGGTGAAAGGAGGGGTAAGGAAGGGGAGGCTTCCCCACTTCATCTCTATTTGTACACAACAGCTCACTTGTAGTTTGAAGGATTTTTTTTGGGTGTTTTGGATGGAAACCTGGAGATATTTTCCACCTCACAATTGAGTCATTAAAAAGACCACACAATGATTTTGTTTTTTTGTTATTTTTTCCCCCTTCCACCCAAAAAAATAAAAAAATAAATACATTTTATCCCAAGCCCCTCTATTACATGTTGCTGTTTAGCAATTCTTGCATTTTTAGAGCAGTTATGTTAAGGAGGGAGCCGCTTTGGTGAAGGATCCCCTACCACCACCACACATCCTCTCTAACAGAGTTGGACCCCAATCCTGACCCCTCTCCTCAAGTGTGAGCCACAGGAGTCCCACCCAGCCTGAAGTGGAAGACTCAGGAGCCAGAGAGCGCGAGGGGTCGAAGTGAAATTGATCTCTGCACCCCAGGGAACAGGATCATGGTTACGTAAAATAAAACCAGCCACGGAGGCTTTCGACTTGATTCATCGGCCAAAGGATGTCAATAGCATCGGTCTGGAGATCCCACCCAACCCTTGTTCCCTCTCTTTCTTTTAAAGCTTCCATCTCCCTCCCGCTCAAGTGGGGTTGCTAACTGAGACAAAAAGTAAAGAACCTCTGATCTGATGTACAAATGTGCTTCCGGGGACGAAAACATTGCCATTCTTGAGTTTTATAAATTAGATTAGAAACCTAGACTGATCCGGGGCTCAGCCTGTGGGGCTTCTTTGGGGGGATAGGCGGGGGTTGGTGGTCCTGCGTTATGCTGCACAGAGCTCGTTGACAAGGGTTAGAGCCTAGCTTGAAGTCCCCGGTGAGGAAACCAGACCATGTTTGTTTTGATCAGCACGTCTGACCTGGACTTGACTGACATGTGCCCCCAGTTACTTAAATTATCAAGCAAAACAGCCACACCACAGCTCTGCTGCAATCATTTAATCACTGCAGAACTGGAAGAAATGTCAGGGTCCATTCACATCCTCCTCCTCAGGTTACTTGATTGTGGAGAAGTAAGAAAGAAAAATGTAGTTTTATACATTTATATATAAAATGTATAAAACTATATCTATGTATCTATACATACATAGATAGATATATGTCCTTGTATCTATCTTATAGATATATAAGACATTAATTACACAGATTACAAATTTTAACACAATTGATCAACTATCAATTGATCTGTCGCTCTGCATATTTATCACTCTGCATCTATAGCACTATCGGTCTTTATCACTACTTGTCTCTGTATCTGTCTTATCTTTATGTGCATATCTATCTGTATCTATCTATGTATCGCTCTATCTCTATTGATCGCTCTATTTTTGTATCTATCTTTATCTCTATCACTCTATTTCTATCTCAATCGGTCTGTCTCTGTATCTAGCTATGTCTAACTCTGCATCTATCGAGATTATTATCTATGGAAAAACTGATTCCAGATCCAGATCTGATTCTCAACGATGATCCATAGGTGCAATTTAGCCGTCATGACTCATTTTCCCCGTGTCTGACGAGCTGAATTGTAATCAGCTGTTCTGAGAGGCACACACACACACACACACACACACACACACACACACACACACACACACACACACACACACACACACACACACACGTGTGAATGCAAGTGCCACTCCTTCAGCTCATTACCTGCCCTTCTTGGGGACGCGTCGCCGCGGCGGACATGTTGGGGCCCCGGTCACTTGGGGGGGAAACCAGACCGTATTTTCCTCATTATGCTGAGGTAATGCCTCTTATTTGTTGTTTACGCCCCATCCACAGACTGACATCATTTCCCTTCCCTGTTTTCATGTGGTTTTTGCCACCATTTTAGCAACATTCATGGGCCTGAAAGTGGCCTTGAGGTAAGACCGGTCATATTGTAAATTCCAATTCCCAAATAAGATTACTTCCCACTACAAGAATGCCTTGAATAAAATCTGTAACGGCGGTGGCGTGAGAAGCGCCCGGGTCTCTGGAGTTTTCAGCCAACGCCGATAGAGTCCCACCGAGTGTGATTTATGGACCAGGAAGTGAAAAATTAGCGGAGTAAATTGTTTTTATATTGGCCTTCGTAACCCTTATTATGCAGAGAAAAATTCAACTCATTCTACATTATGGCTTTACAGGTCGTCTGTTTTTTTTTAGTTTTTTTTTAAGCTCTTTAGATGAGGTTGCAGTCGTCATATTCTCAGTCGTGCTCAAAGTGGTAGAGGATATTTATTGGGCCCCTTATATGAAATGCGGTGGGGAGGGTCAAACGATGAGGGCAGGAAATGTTGAAGGAGGGTGGAAGAGGGGGTCTAGATGAGGGTATCAAGGAGGTCTAGTTATTAAGAAAGCCACAAGGGAGGCCAGCTGCAGTGGAGGAAAGCTTCAGATCAAAGCGGGAAAAGCTCCCTACTGGCTCCCCGCTCCTCCTGTCTCTGTGACACATCTACATGGAGATGTTTGAAAGGGCAAACCGGCGTCCAACCCGGCTTTCATCTTGCGCGACGGCCGCAGGTCGGAACGGTGAGCCACCTGCACGAGCCGAATGGAGCACGTTTTGACGTGGGCGCAGGTACTGCAGCGACCGAAAGCAACGCGCGGGCCAGTCCCAGTGCCATTAATGGAGTAATTCCTGCAAGTCTGTAAATCATGCTCCCATTAGTATTGGGCCATTAGAGGTTCTCTGGGTGTGCTTTGTGTTAGAAACGTCGCCTGGAGCAAAACAGATTGGAGCAGTCGCTATTTATTTAGCGCTAAATGCACAACATCGATCATGCATATTGTTAAGTTAACTGAAAGGTTTTCGGTTCTGTCACACATTTTACAATTCAGCTGAATTGATTGTTTGCAGTTCATGTCTTTGAATTTCTAAAATATCCCTCTTCATTTCCAACAAGAAAAACGGTGTCAGTATAACTTCAATGTCCTGTGTTCTTTATTACTCTACAATTGTCTGCTTTAAGACACCTGTTGTTGTTTCTGGGATCTGGTTGGACTTTTTCTAAGGGCTCCAGGAGGCTGTTTTACCGTAATGGTTTGAAGCTTTGTTACCTTTTATATGTTTTACCATTTTTAGCTTGACATGATGTTTTTATGTTCATTATAAATCATTATATATTATATATCAGCTGAAGATGATAGATTTGTTTCATTAATCGTTAAGTTATTAAGCTTTGTTCTTCGACAATAAAGCAGCCGGACCCAAATGTATGTTTTTATTATATTAACCCCAAAACAGAAAAATACTTACACTATGCTCAGTTGAACTGTATTAATGTAGGGGCTTCCCAAGAAATTGGCTCTATTTTCCTTCATTTTGACAGATTTTCAATGGGCTGATAGTTACATGAGAAGTTGATCTTATTTACTTGCAAAGGTCTGATAATCAGCCACTGTCCCATTTTGCTCTGCCGTAAAAGAGAACTGACTGACAGACCTGCCCACTGGGTCACATGTGCATCTGCCCAGTTAACAATAGTCGCCAACTTTGTCGCCGTATATAGCGACTTTTTCAGACAAAAAACATTGTCGTCCAAATTTGGAATCAGCAGTTCGGGCTTTTTAAAGATTGGTGATCGGCAGGAAAACTGCAATTGCATCCTGCACACCTGTATATTTCTCTTTATTAAGATTTATTATTCTGATAAGATCATTAGACTTCAACTTAGTTGATGAGAAGAATCAGTGGTAGCTAGTAATCAACCAAATCAGAAATTTTATGTATTCACACCAAGACTTACTCCATTATAGAATGAGATCAAGGCAGCTTAAAAAAACAGAACAATAATAAAAATGAGCTCTGCTTGTGCAAATTACTAATATAGGAGAGAAATTTGTAAGATCTTAAATTTAACAAGTGTTTATTGTTCTCTCAGGAGCCTGAAGAAAGGAGTGTTGCAGCCTAATTTTGATGTTTCTGTTAATCTGAAACAGAAGAGATGTCGAGTTTAGATTTTCAGAACCAACCAAAGTCTTCAAGTTTCAGCACCAAAGCAGCAACTAAACAAATAACTGAGCAACTTTCTGTGATGCTAATAAAAAGCATTACAACGGTCAGTCCTGGCTCCTGCCCAGCTTCTCTGTGGGCTCACTACTGTTTTTTTTGGAGGGGGTGTGGGAGGGGGGTATCATGGAAGCCAGTAGTAGCAATGTCTTATGGGAGACGACACGTAAGGGCGACTGATCGGCCAGTCGGATGCATACTTAAAATAACGTTAAGCGTATGCAACATCAGACAGCCAATTACTAATGGAGTGCTGTTGGAAGTGACAGATTAAAAAAAATCTCAACAGTGTTGCAAAAACAAAACACTGACTCATGACTGGTTTTCTGTTGAATAAAATGCACATTTATACTGTAACTTTGACACGATACATACATTAAATCAACCCTTTATGCATTTCAGCAGTAGCTAAATACAATTATACCTATAGCATGTAGTGACAGGCATTTAAAACCTTCAAACATAACAATCATTCAAAGTCTTAAAAGTGTTGATATTTTGGAGATTTTGAACCTCAGAGCTGTGAAAAATAACTTTTTTTGACTATCTAAAATACATCAGACATTTGGGAGCAGTTAAAGTAGGTGAAAGGTCAGACGCTACGCTGATCAAAATTAATGACAAACAGACTTTTCAGGGCTGACTAACGGATCTGTCCACCATGTGCGCAGTTATCAATCGTCACTTCCACTGTTGGCAACTTCACAACTTTTTCAGACAAAAGAAAAACTGTAAACTGTATTGGCCAGAAGAGGAAGGTCAGGCTTTGTAAAGATCAATGAGTGGCCAGAAAACCAGTCAGCTGTGCATATGGACACCAACACCCTGTGCATACGTGTTATGTGAGGTCATACACTCAATGTTGCTGTAAAACTAACTACCCATTGGGACAAGAATAAAGATCTGACAGAACAAGTGTCATTGTTCATTGATCTTTGAACCACTGAACAGAATCACATGATTCACCGGTACATTGAAGTTCTCCGGTAGAGTAGAGTTTAGATCGGACCCAAGAAACCCAGCCCGACTTGACCCGACCCCATAGGGATTGTGTCTGAGTCCCATCTAACCCGACTAATTGGCTTTAATTACATACATACCATTTTAATTAAGATTTCACTGCTTTTGCTTTTAGACCTTCATTTGAGTAAGCAGTGGAACTTCTTCCGTTTTATAGCTTTTTGTTTCACGTCTTCGAGCTTCATTTATTCGCTTGTAACCGCAGGAACCAAATCATCTGGGATGTGTGATTGATAGGAACGGAACAAGGCGGTCTGCTGAACATCTGCACCTTATTATTTGTCTTTCCTCAACAGGTTACGCTACCTACTCCTATATTTAGACTTTAATAATTAGGTTGACTCAACTTTATGTTGCACATTCTCATTTGACTGTCTCTGTGCTGGATGTACTGTAAGCCTATTAAACGTTCCACAGAAGCCCAAGACCGACCCGACCCGACTTTCAGGCCGTAAATCTAAACTCCACAGTGACGGCACAAGATTCTGATCCATTTGACTTTTATTTCATTGTTGCTCAAATCAGGTTGGAGCTCCTCATCTCCTTGTCCGTTTTTTTAACAGCATGCTGGCCGACAAGCTGAACATGTCTGCCGAGGAGGCCGAGAGATGGATCGTCAACCTCATCCGCAACGCCAGGCTGGACGCCAAGATCGACTCCAAACTGGTGAGACTTCCTGTCCTTCTGTTTGGCTTCAATGCTTAATACATTCACTTTCTGTTATTTATTTTTTATTTTTTTTAACTTTGAATGATGTGCTCTTGTGAGGTTATATAGAAAACATCTGTGCTCAAAGCCTTTTTTACGATATCGCGGTATACACATCACAAAGGCTCTCTGTTATTATCAGAACAAACTCCAGCAGTCCTGTAGATGTGTGTACAGTGGGAACGAACACTAAAAGCCCTGTGTTTGAATTGTTTTTCAGTGCATTGTCTAATTTGGTCCAATCTTTTTTTTTTTTTGTCTTATTATTTTGTGCGTCAGGGTCATGTTGTCATGGGGAACAACGCCATATCGCCTTACCAGCAGGTGATTGAGAAAACCAAGAGCCTCTCATTCCGCAGCCAAATGCTGGTTATGAACATTGAGAAAAAGCAGGCCGCCAGCACCAGAAACGAGGTGAGTAATGCTCACACCAACACGGCACAAAGCACTGCCTTCCAGCCCGTCGCTGCAGGGCTCCCATAACTCCCATCAACCGGTCAGCTCCAAGGTCAGCGTGAACCTTCAAAGCGCCTCGGAGGAACGCGGCGAAAGAATGTCAATGAAACGAGCGTCAACAAAAAGTTCTCCTTACACGGAGTAGGCTTATAACAGCAGAGCCGGTGCTTTCATCCTTCCACCTCTCTTTGGAGGCTTAATGACAAGGTAGAGTCCAAGCGGCCATAAAACGAGGCTCGAGCGCCGTGACTCAGCTCGGCAACGTAAATAAGGAGGACGCCCTTGCCGGCGTTAGGCGAACGTTACTCAAAGTGTGGCGTTCCCAGCTTTTAAGACTCACTGCAGATACCTGGCGTAGGGTCTGCAAATCCCTTTTAAGTTTGATTTTGACTCTGTTTTTTTTTTATGTTTACCACCGTGCAGAGGCTATGGATCCTCTGCATTTCAAAATAATGTTCATGCTTCTGTAGATTTAAGTCGCTTCAACCGGCTCTGCCTCAGCTAATTCGTTTTGTGCCGACCAGCATAAAATTAGCTTTCAGATGTGCAATGTTTGGATGTTGGCACCCCAATCCGAAAGGTTGCACATTCAGAAAAAGAAAATAAAGTCACAAAGATATACTTGGATCTATATCAAAATAATCACCTAATTCAAATTGTTTTTCCTTATGTTTGGGCCAGCAATGAATTTCAAAAAGTCCAAATGAAATATGTTGGTTTATTTGAACCCATAAATATAACAACCTCCATGTTCTCCATGCGTCGCTGCAGACATCAGAGAGTCGCCCACATATCACGGTTTTCACAAATATGTGACAAAAGAAATTTTTAATTATGTTACCTAAAAAGCAGAGGTATTGTTAACTTTGCGTACTGGGTACAAGTTGTACAATAATTATGTGCCATTTGCACGTTTTAACATTTTAGAAGGGCAGTATTATTTAAACTTGACTTTTTTAAAGCTTTACCTCATGTTGTAATGTTATTCCCTCACAAAAATTATGTCCGGAGTGTTATCTTGATACCTTCATGTTTGAGAAAATGCTTCAATCTCCCATGGCAACCATTCAGCTGTGCAGAACGCCTGGGTGGACGTAGCTCCGCCTTCGAGGCACAGCTCCTCCTCTGAATTGCAGTTTCCAAGCTCACAGAGCAGCAGCACATCTGCTGAACTCATTATATGAGCTACTTCTCTGTTAAATGCTGTTTAAAAATCATTAAGGGGTTGATAGAGGAGCCTTGTTGTGATTATTTCCTGAAGGTGGAGTTTCAGAAAGAGCAAGAGCTTCTTAAAGAGACATTGACCCAATTTTAAGGCGTTAAATTACTAAGTCAGACTTGTTCTAAGTCAAAGAAGACTTATAAAAAGTCTTCTAAGTCTTCTTTTAATCAACAATAGAAGACAACAATAAACAACAATACAACTGTTTTTATAATAGCCAAAGGTTGACAATACTGCCCCTTTAAAAAGAAAAAAATCTGTTGCCCTAGCAGTACTTTCAACTTGACAGCCACTTTAACCAAAGTTAACCAAAATCTCTCATATGAGCCGTGGATCCCTGCATCTCCTCCAGAGTTAATGTGACTTTCTCAGCTGCTTCTCGTAGCGAATACCTTCACCAGTCACTTTGACCTCCATTAAATGGAGCAGACGGGTTCCGTCTTTTACCCGACTGTCATGTTACCGCTGTAAGCTCCTTGCTTACTCTCCTGTCTATTTTTTGAACATCTGCAGCTGGAGCAGAGCCACAAAACGGTCTAGTTAAAAACCGGTCCGCCTCATTAGGAAGTTTTTCTAATTAGACAAAAGAGGCTGCAAACAACTTGCAGAGCACCACTCCATCCTGCTGTCCTCAACTCTACAAATCACTTACATTTAGAGAACATTTACTGCCTTCCATCTGGGCTGACTGCTTCGGGTCGCTGTCAGCCACCCAGCACTCACCAGCAGGACACACACACACACACACACACACACACACACACACACATTTCAAGACAAGCGTTTTTAACTGCCTGCACATGTATTTTGGTTTTTCACATTTCCCCACATTTAACAACAATGTTTGGTTTTGATCGACCCCAGTTACCTGCAAAAAAAAGAGAGACTAATTTCATGTTTTTTTTTTCTTCTTTCTTGTTTTTTCCCCAGACACCAAACTGGGCCGGTCAGGAAGGCGGGTTTTAACTACCCGACAACGATGGATCACACTTGTCTATCAAGAAAGGAAAATGAAATAAAAAAAAAAAACACAACAACCAAACACGCTGTACTTTTTTATGCTCTCGGTTCGAGTCACCAGCTCAATAAAAGTGACCAGCGAAACCGTTTTCACCCTGTGATTGCCTTATTTCTGGACTCCGTGAGCAGCCACCGAGGTTGAAGCGGTCGGTCTGCCTTTTTTAATGTTTTTTAAATGTTTTTTGTATCAGTGATACTTGAAGTTTTAATGTACGCGTCGAGCCGCCGAGCAGGACAGTGGGCCGCGTGCGACGCGCCTCCTGACTGGACGGCCATGATGAACGGCTGTTTAGTCTGTGGGGTTTTATGGTGTTTTTAGCTGTCCGCTTCGTCGCCGTGGGAGGGGCCGGGCAAACGGAGGCCATGTACGGCGAGCCACGGTCACACACTCTGCCAGTCATCCTGTCCATCTGAGGACACCAGGGAGCCATAAAGCACCATTAGCCAGACGGACACCATGGTTTTAATGTCCTGTCCCACTTGCTGCTCTTTCCCTCTGCTTTTAACCTTCTCATAACTCAGTTCTCTCCCTTTACTCCTTCCTACTTTATTGCGTTTGCTCGCAAACAGCTTGTTACTCCTTCTTATGGCTGTAATTTTCTCCTTATGTGTAATTTAACAACTAAACAAGGATTTTTTATGTCAAATACACCTGTTTAGGGTTAAATCAAAAGTCAGCACAGTGCAGCATGTCTTACATCACCTGTGTGTATACGAGTGTGTGTGTGTGTGTGTCTGTGCGCTTCGCCCACCTGCGGACTCCGTAACAGATGTATGACTTTGTTCCATCCAGAGGAGACAGACGACAGACCAATAATTGGTGCTTTCCTCCTTTTATTTTGGACCATAATGCGTCACAGACTCGCCGGGTTGATAAACATAACTGCACTGTGGACTAAATAATACCTGTTCCTTCTACCAGTTTTCTCCCTCCAAATCCCCAAAAAATTGCTTTATTTATTTTAGCTATTTTATTCAATCTGAAACATAAGATAATAATTGTTACATTCAAGATTTCTCTGAGTTCCTTTTATTGTAACCAGTCTAATCAGATGGTTTTACGTGCAGTAATGGATGGTTTTTGTTCACGCTTTGTCCTTAAAGCTGCATAATGGAAACGTTTTTCTTCAAAATGTAAATCCTGTTCACTTCTGCAAGGAGGAGCTGTGATCTGCAGAGCGTAAACTGCTGCAATAAAAACAGAGACGTAACGAGACATCAGCAGATCATAATTGGCGAATTGTTCAACGCCGACCAAAGCAATCTGGACGGAAACTCAAAAATCTGATCTTTTTCTGATCAGTGGATACATCATTCCAAAGTGTCGCTGCAGACAACCTTCGTTGAATTAGATTATTGAAAGGTTGATGTATTTCATGAGTTTTATCACTAAGTGAAAGACATTATATAGATTAAGTACACAGATGGATGTTTAGAAGTCTTCATTACTGTTCATTAGACAGTTTGAATATTAAATCAGACCAAAACAAAGAAATACAAAGAGTTTAACTCCTACTTAAAGGTGGTCAATTTTCAAAAGGTAAATGAAACAAAAATATAAACTGTAGTAAAAGAAACATTTTACACAAAATTCGAAGATTTTTATTTGTCAGTGAAAATCTTCCCCTAACTTTGTATCATTCTTGTTTTGAAATAACTTGCCCATGTTTTGGACACCTCTACTCAAATTTGTTAGGATTAACGCCAAAATATTTCCACATAAATTTGTAAGAAACCCTTTAAAATAAAGATGATCTTAAACTCAGGCACGTGAGTCACATGTTGTCCTGTGAGGTAGATCCAGATGAGCTGGCCCTCTGGTTCACGGCTAAAATCAAAAACTCACAGTGCTTTGCTGGTGTGTCGGCATATTAATCAGGAACCATAACAATTAGACTTTCATTGCCAGCATTTCATGCTACTATCTGTCTCATCGGGATATAATGTCCAAAGAATTTTACTCGACAGGCTGTTGCTAGGAAACCAAAGAGCAAGTGAACGAGTTGATGCCACACTGTTTTTGTGAGGTTGAGGGCTGATTTACTCTGCCTACATCCCCCAGAATGCTGTGCTGCTGTGGCTCAGATTTCAGGAGTATTATTTAATAATTTGTCAGACATCTGTTGACATTGATCATGTCTATCTCAATATTGTTACAAAATTATTGTTCAGCCATAGCGACACCTCAGACTGATTACCTGAGCTGTTAAAAAGTATAAACTAATTTCTTGAAATGCCACACTAATAAGTTGCCAGCTTTATTTTTATATATAATCCTTTCATCTGTTCTTCATCGGCAGATAAAGATCAGCTTCCTAGCTGAACCCTGGTCACCATTGTGATCATCTTTGTACTTATATGGACCGCAATGGTTTATCTCCATTTCAAAATGTCATGTTGGGTTATTTCTGAATCGTTGACATTTCAGAGATTCTGACTTTTACGACGCCAACAGATCTTTTTTCTTCTTTCTTTCCCCCCATCTTCTCTCTGTTATCCTTTTCTTTTGTTCGAGAAAACTATGACGAAACCCACAATGAAAGCCGTCCAGGCCGGTGAGCCGACTGCACGCGCCGCTCTCCCCTCATTGCTGTTATGGCACCGAGGGCTGCAGGCCAGACCCTCCGAATGCTGACGTCACCTCCACTTGTGTGCACTGCAACAAGCGAGGAGGTGGGGGGGGGGGGGGGGGTTTGGGGGGCGATGGGCAGAGTGATTGGTTTACCGGCCCCCTTAATCCTTGCCCCAACGTAAAAATAAAACCCCACAAGGGCCAAAATTAACAAGTTAAC
>CAEGAF010121860.1:0-37390 GCA_903067075.1 Micropoecilia bifurca | reverse complement strand
TGTGTGTGTGTGTGTGTGTGTGTGTGTGTGTGTGTGTGTGTGTGTGTGTGTGTGTGTGTGTGTGTGTGTTACCCTTTCTGCTCCTTCTTCCTACATACACACTAATTCAGCATTCTGGTGTAAAACATACATAATTTCCAGCAAAGACATAGAACTACCATGATGTGAGTACTTTTGTAGAAAAGACCAATAATATGAAAACAATAATAAATGCAGATTTAGAAAGATCCAACCTTCCTGTGTAGTTATAAAGGAAAATGTCTTGTAAATTGGGTTTCACCCCTTCTTTGTCCTCAGATGAGAGTGAGTGACACCTCAGCACCGTCTTTGAAGTTTGCTTCCCTATAGACATGGATAATGGATGCTCAATAAATGTCCTCCCATTCCTTTCAACCCCCTCCCCTCCAGCCGTGATCAACAAGGCTTTAGTGCTTAGCTCTCGGGCTTTTGAGGATTCTCCTATCAAAGATTTGTGTGGGTTAGTGATTAGCATATAAGAGCCAGTCCTAATCAAATGCACACCTGAGCGTTAGCACTTAGCATGAAACCAGAGGGGCATGACTGACGGTGCTGCTGTGGGATTACAGAAGTGATGGCTATTTGGATCACTCATTTCCTTTTTTACGAAAAGGAATTTAATTAGTTGAATCTACCTTCCTTTGTTTACAGTCACCCACTGTCAAACGCAGCAGAACACAGAGCAGGTAACTGCTGTGATGAAACAAATAAACAGCAGCCGACCCTTAGAGTGAAAGGCAAACCCACCGATACTGACCTTCTGCAAACAAAGACCAGGCATGTGCTAATTAGAGTAAAGCCACAAACATCTATTACAGTAACAACATGCACCAGACGTCAGGGAACTAAAGCCCCAACTCCTTCCGTATCTTAGAAAATAACTAAATATGATTTTTTTTTTTTAATAAATCAGCAAAGACAAGCTTCATTACCTAAAACGATAATGAAGCTTTCCAGACATGCAGACTCACACATTGTCATACATGTGTGAGACTGTGCTTTCCACACAAAGGCTGTGGTCAGTGGTTCTGCTACAACATGTCATCAAGAGGTGCAGTGGAAATTTTACAGGTTTAGTGTGGGAGGTGGTCCATTGTTCCAGCAGCGATAACAGAGCTGAGGCGTATTGTTTAAAGGAAGACCCCCTGCCAAAGCCAGCGCAGCCCAAATCTGCCTGCTGCTTTTGGAGCAGCAAGCACATCAGTTGCAGCCACGTTTCATGGTGCATCTTATCCATTAATTTGCTACAAGAACAAGATGTTCTTTACTCACCGTTTTATACGTTTACTTAATTAAATGAGAAAGTATTAACAACAAATACTTAATTTTTTTACAACATTTACAGTGCCTTGAAGAAGTATTAATGCCCCCTTTTAACTTTTCCACAATTTGTCTCGGTACAACACCAATCTTCAAATGAATTTTATGGAGTTTTTATTAGGGTTGTCAAAGTTAACATTTTAATTGCGCGCTTACTAAAATTCCTGGTAAACTGTGTTATTTTGGGAAAGTGTGATTAACACACAGGGTTCACTTCAGCACTCCCGTTTATTAAAAACGTCGCCTCTAAAAACAGCTCCGCTCTTTCTCCGCCTCTCCTCCTAATCGATGCTAACAACGCCACTCACAGCTGACAGGCTGAGAAACAAGAACAACCTTACATGCATAAACAATGAACAGTTACATCTGTCCAGATTCAAAAATTGCTTTACTTTGAGCAGCAAAGTCAAAGTCTCTTAATCTAAAATAAAATGCAACTTAACGTAAAGAAATCTGCAGAATTTTAGGATTTTGTGCTTTAATAAGCTCCTCAAAGTGAATCTTCCTCATGAAAACCACACGTTTCATTATTACATGGATCAGTTGCCTCTAAAGTCAAGCCTTTTTATTGTTTCGGGGGTTTGCATTTAAAATAGACAGCATGTGGAAAGAGTAAAAAAACTATTCTTAGAATGATATCCAAATATTAACTAGCTGTCAGATATTAGGGCTCAGCTTAAATTTTATGGTTAAAAAAAAAGCCAGTTAAGTCACTATTTTTACGTTTTTACCCAGTGTATGTAAATTAATTTTAAAAAATTGGGCTGTCAATTTTTTCCACTAATTGAGGAAAAAACATATTTTACTCTCTGAGAAAAAGGCTCTAGGCAAAAACAATTAGACACAGATTAAGGTGGAATCATTATTTATGATCTGTGTGGGACCCCTTAAACACGAGATTTATTGGCAGGCCTTAAAACTTTAGAACTTTCTTCTCACCATGCAAATCAGAACACTAGATCACAACAAAGTGCTTCAAGATCAACAGAAACTTCTCAAACAAGTCATCCAGAACAATCATCTCCGTTGCTACCAATTTGTATCCCCAGTGTGGTGACACACTAACATGTCACGACAAGTTACTGCAAAAACACACATCTTACTTCTGACTTAAATGAAATACCGTGCAGCATCTCAACCATGTTCCTTTTAAATTATTATTGCCTCTTAGATTACTGTGCGTGGGAGTCCCCATTGTGTCTGACGCTGCTCCCTTTGAGTCTGGTGCAGAGAAGAACCAATCTAATCCGAATCTCCAGGCGGCCTAACGGAGGTTATAGCCTCTGCTCCCCCCACTGATAACAGCAGGCAATCAACTGGCCAGCCTGGACACGCGATCTGCTCCACATGAAACAAGCCTTGGCAGCTCTACTGACATGGTGCTGCTTGGGAAACAGCCCCAGGGCTTTACTGAAAAACCAAGGAGGCATTTTTCTTCCCCCTCCTCCTCTTCCATTTCAGATGGCGTAGGGGTGACACACCAACACCTGAACCACCAGATGATTTCATTTTTCTTTTTTTCAGATGCGTTTCTGTGAATCACATTCCAAACTAGTGATGCACAACTTGCTGTTATCAGTCAACTTATTGCGGCATCATAATGCCCCCTCTAAATGGAAGCAATCACTTTCTTTCCATTGCATCAATAAACTACAAAAAAGGTAAACTGAATAGCCACGAGTCTCTTCCCTCACAAACAACACACACCAGAGAGGATTGACGCCACAGATACGTCTTGCATTTCTGGGCTGCCGGCTACAGGTGGAATTGTTTGGTAAGGATTCCATCTCACAGCAATAATTTCCCCCTCTGTCCAAACAAACGCTGCATTGCCGGGTGGTTCTCAATCGATCCCATACCTTGTTAGGAGAGAGAGAGAGCTATAGCATCACACAGGCTGTAAACACCTATCTGAACAGCAACTTGCTTCCAACAATGACTCTGTGTGAGGTTTGTGCTTCAAGGTTAATCACAAGTTTTAAAGGCTTCTAGACAGAAATAATAATAAAATGCCCTCAGAACTGGAGTATGATGGGTTAACCGTATTTCAATTAAGACGTTTCTACTGCAAACGTCAAGTTACAGTCCTGTTGTAAGAATGGAAATATGTGATGAGGAATGTTTGTCAGAACGAAAGTACCAATCTTTAAGAAGGTATTAAACATAATTTTAAGTCCACATTTCTGTATTAAAAATGTGTTTTTATTGGTCTGACTTCATATTTTAAATCAAATGTCATCTTTTACTAACTGTAAAAAGAATCTTGATAATTAAAATGGAAATCAGTGTTATTAATCCATGTTATGTGAACTGAGTTACTTAACTGATAATATTTTAATTTATCAAATATGACTGTACAAGATCTCCTGGTGAAACAACATTCAAAATAAATTAGGCTGATTAGACTTTTTCATGGTCCGCCATGATTGCATCCAAAACATTCCGTCTTTTATAATCTTACTAATGACATAGGATGTTCTGTTGCATTTAATTGTCATTTTGTTTAATTCATATTCAATAAGTTGAACAGATAATCAAGATCCCATTACACATAACACAGATGAACACATCTAAATTAAACTACTCTGCTTAAATTATGAACAATTCACCTACTGTGGTCTGAACATGCCGTCTCCTGGTCCACATCCGGAAAACAAATCTGTGCTAGAGTTTTTTTAAAAATCCTATCCGAACTGGACCAAATTCATAAGCACTGTGTCCGAGCAATATTCATGTTTAATTAACTTTAATTAAGCTTTTACTGCCTTCTTTTTTGTAGCAACGATTGAGTAAGCAGCGTTACTTTTCCTTTTTATAGCTTTTCTTTAACATGTTCCAGCTAAACTGCCTACTTCTCGAGTCAGACTATGAACAGATTAACACAACATAGAACTCTCTTTAGTTTTCTCTGTTCAGTTTGTGCTGCTATACTGGAGGCTGGATTAAAAGCACCACTTCAGCAGCAAGTAGTCAGGGGTGTAAATCATAATCCAACCTTCATATTGTTTTGTCATTTAATAATAATAATAATAATGAAACTTCAATATGGAAAATATTCAACTTCAAAGTGCTTATAATTTCAAAATGTATAATTTTCAAAAATGACAGTCAACAATAATGGGTCCTGATCATTAGTAATCATAGTTTGTATTAATCTGATTAGTGAAACCTGTGGCAAAAAGTGACAAATCACCAACATTTTTTAAACTACTTAAAATTTCCCCAGTTTGCTGCTTTGATCAATGACTGAGAAAATGTGCTAGAGAACTTTTCAGATTGCTCCATTAAAAAAAACACTGATTAATCGTTTGTCAAAAGACTGGTTAAAAAAAAGCAAAAGTGCTTTTTAAAGCTTAGCTAAATGTTTGATACTGTTAAAGACATTATAGCAGCATCTTTCAGTGAGTGAAACTGAATACATTTTTCAAGCATTTTTAAGACCAATAGGATTTAAATCTAACGCCCATAAGGATTATAAAATATGAATTATTTTGTTAATTTATAATTTAGTTCAATTATTTACTTAAGTCTTAATCAACTTAAGCATAAAATGAGCTTCATAAAAGTTGCTTGTAACAAATCTTAGACCAATATTTCAAATCCCTGTTTTCAAGCCAAATCTTATTAAACAAATTCTATCCTGAATAAGGAAAATAAAATTGTAAAGAGTGTTTGTACACATCTAAAAAGCTAAAGCTCCTTCCAAAACTTCAACTCAATACCACTGAATGCAACGTCCTTCACTAGCAGGAACCCAAGTGTCAAATACAATCCTCTCCATGACCAAAATCCTGCATAAAAATCCAGCGTCTTCAACCATAAATTGAAGCCTGTGATACACAAGCCAGCACAAAAACATCCTTCAGCATCACACAGGAAAGCTACTGCCCAACAAATCTCTCCCATCTATCTATCTAATGAGTTGTAAACCGTTAAGATATAATGTGCTACATTTGACTTCTTTTGATTGAAGTCACTAATACCTGTAAGTGGTCTCTTCTGGAGGATCAGGCAAACTTTATGCAAGAAGATATGACTGATGAGATAAGACTAGTTAAAGCAGTGGTGGCTGAACGGCCAGAGAATCCGGCGTTAAATCGGATTCTCCAATCAGGAAAGGAAATGTAGGCCTTTCCTGATTGATACCAGTTATCAGTTTCTGAATTGGTGATTCCTATTTTGGCCTATGTGGATTCTTGTCTTTCACCAACAATACACAAAAGTCAAAAATATGCTGCTGGTTCTTTAATACGTGTGTAGCAGTTCTAAAGCCAACTGAAAAAAAATTAAAAGATTTTCCCAATTAACATGATTTTTATTGAACTCAGAAATAGTGAATCAAAGCACAAACTTGGCCTGAAAATACAAGAAGTCTTTTGTATGTATGTTAATAAATAGAAAAACTAAAACTGCCTATGTTTCATCTGAAGATATCAGAGCCAATCAAGAAAAGGTATGTTTAACTCGATTAATTCATGCTTCTATAAATTAAGCTGCTTGAAATGTTTAAATCTACTATAGATAGGAATAAGTCCTAACATTGCAGAAAAATACACTGAAAAGGTCAGGAGGTCGAGGCAAATTAATCCACCCCCACCCCCTCTTCCAAGTGGTTACATAATTGACCAAAGAACTCATTTTTAAACAGGAAGTTAAAAAACTAGCCTCTCCTTAAAAGACAAAAAATCCCCAAAAACATTTAAAATGTGTTTAACATGCGCCCTGATGTAGGATGGTAACTCAGTTACATTGTGGTACTCTAAAACACAGGACAATGCAGCTTAACTGGAGTTCAGCCAAATCCCATCAGTCATCATGACGACACCCTCAGCTGAACAATGACACACGTTTTTATTTTGTGAGTCAGCAGGACTTGTTCCTCAGTCCAAGACATTCAACACATCTTCTTACACAGCACTGAACTATGTCCTTTAGAACAGTTCATCTCTGACCAAATGTCCACCCCACATCACAAACTAAATACTGGAAGCTTTTAACTCCTACTTCAGGACTTGCAAGCAATGCACTGAAATATATATTTGAACTACCCTCAAGTGAAACGGTGTCAGTGTTACGTCTGAAGATAAAAAGAGCTAAATTAATCTCTCTCAAGCAAATATAAAAGTGATACAATGTAAGGCAGTGTTCTGATTATCATTTCCTCGTGACAATGAGAGTTTTGGAGTTGAAAACTTCTGCCCACCCAGCAGCGGCGGTCTATACAGGCCAACTCTAATGTACACCACACACTAAAACACATTCCTGCAATTTTTGGGCTCTATAGAGGGCAAACCACAACACTTCTTGGAAAATTTCCACAAGTTCTGGAAAAGAAAAGAACATTTCTGGGCTAAACTTAATGCTATTTTTACTTTGTTTGAGGGCACAAAAACAAAAGAAAAGCTAAATAGTAAAAGCCAACAAAGGACTGAGTGCTTCTTAAACAAAACTATTTAGTTTTCTCCAGAGATTTGTGTGCTGTAGTTTTGTCTTACATAGACTTCATTCACGCATGTGCTGTTTTGAGTCTTGCAGGTGTTGTGTTATCATTTTTTTTAGGTTACTTCAACACAGGGGAAAGTTTCCTCCCATTTTGCATGAGTTCAAGGTTCTAAATACTAATGTTGAATTTCAGATTCTGACACAAATATAAATTTGTTTTATAGAAAACGTGGCTCATACCTGCAATTAGCCTATTGAAGGCTACAAGCGAGCATTTGTTTAAGAGGAATGTAGAGTATGCAGGAGGGTGGGGGGAAGGGGAAGGCAACGGTTCTACTTGTAGACGACTCTTTCTTCATGCCGACGTAAGCCATTGACAGAGCCGTCTTATTCAAATGAAAGGAAACTGGAATGGAAATTTGTGAATGAAGAACTTTTGGCATTTCTCCTACCACCTCTTTTTAATTCAAGCCCTACGGCCCTGTGCACTTAACGCTCTTGCTTCGTGACTTAAATTCTTGCTAACCCAGCCATTGTGGGAACTGCAACCTCCTTAAATAGTTTGAAGCTAATATCAACTCAAACGTTTAACTTCAAAAATGTTTAACAATTGCTCTCTTCAATGTGGTTAGATGCAAAACTACATGTGTATTTTTACAAGGTGTGAGATGAAGTTATGTTGCCTTTGTTTTTTTATTAGTAAAGTTCACGGTTTACAATTTCGATCATTTAAAGAACTATGGGAAAGCCTCAGACTAGGGTTCGTAAATCAGGGTGCGTCAGAGGGTCACATGGGTGTTTACAGAGGCTAGCAAAACTAATTATACTCCTTGAACTTTTTCACACAGCGTTGCATTATAAGCAAGCAAAATCCACTGGGATTTTACTGCACAATCCGTGGTGTTGCAATATTTTTGTGGGCAATTTTTCAATTACAAAAGCTTACTCGGATGCAACATTGGGTAGGATATAATATTTTAAGACTCATGCATTCAAGTTCTGCACATTGACAATATGTTTGCTGAAAAAAAAAAGCCAAGGATTTTAAAGGGGTTCTTTAAAAATGAAGGCAAACACTCAAAAACATCAGCAGAAAAATCTGAGGAAGAAAACTATGTGGATGATAAAAAAACTCTAGCATCTTTTAAATGCCTGTCACTATGTTTTCTGCACATTTACTATTATGCTGCCAGCATACCCACGAGGTAGCCACCAAAACCTCAGAATGCATCTAGAATGCACTGTGGTGTGTATTCCATGATAACATGCACTTTTTCATGTGACAGATTGACACAATGAAGTGAATAATTATGAAGCAGAAGAAACATTATACCCAGATTTTAAGCTGTTGGACTTTTGCAATAACATAACTCATTAAGCATCAACCCTTTACTTGGATTAAATTCCTCTGCAGTCTTTAGACACCAGCTTATTGTACACAGAGTGACCTGTGAGGGCCAGTTACATAAGACAGGGAAAGCCAACATCACAATCAGATCCCTGAAGAAAAAAAATACTCCAGTGCAAAACTGTGGTTGTAAATGGCATGAGTCCAGTTAACATAAGCTTACAGTTAACAATGAATCTCCCTGTAGTTTTCCATCAGCCAAACACAGACTCCTCTTCAGCTGCCTCCAGCTAAAAACTAGCAGGAGCTCAGGGAGACAAAATAAGCATCTTCCAAGCAAAACTTCTAAGTTTTTTTTTTTGTTTGTTTTTTTCAGAGACAGAGAGCAAAGTGAAGCACAGAGTCTGAAATCTGGAATGAAACTCTGCAGGGTCTGAAAACAATCTTAATTTCACACAGTACTCCAGTGACAAACCTTTCAGAGAATGAAAATAATAACAAAGCAGCTGTGATGTTATGTGTTTTGCTAACCTCACCACGTTCCTCTCTACCTTGCCTCTGCAACGTTGTTTAACCGCAGCGAGGGGCTGGTTGTGTTAGGTGGTTTTATACTTGAAGCAAACATCATAGGAGACGTGCTGCTAATCACATCACAAAATCTTGACAGGGTGAGATTGCGAGCTGCCTGGAATTAGCTTTGCCATAACAATAATTTCTATTATATTTTTGATGACGTCTCTCAGGCTTAAATCTAAGGGTTTATTTACAGGAAAATACTTCCGGGGGGGGGGAATGAAGATTTGAGGATAATAAGAAACAAAAGTCTGAAGCTAAATAAAAGACAATATCCAATTATAGCCAAGTCCTTCTTTCACTGGGTCTGTTCTTCATCTCATTTGTTTACAGTCATGGCTTCAGTCATGGTGATTTAAAACAGACCTTCAATTGTAACTTTGTCCAGACTATGGAACCTTCCTGACCCCTCAGACAAAAGCCACATGTCCTCCAACTGCTGTGGAACGGGAGCACGAGAACGCACAAGTGAAGATGGACGACCGCTTGAGAAACACTGAGACCAGCAAAGCTTGAACCATGAAGTCATCACGTTGCAAATTAGAAGCATGCTTATTAAGGATTAGGTAAGGCCTCAATGACAAAGGTCCTCTGCAGTTTGGCAGTAACACGTGACAACCTCTGTGTCTGTGTGATGAGGAAGAGAGCATGCACTCCACAACCCAGCTTTAAAAATATACAGAGGTGATGACGGGTGTCTGTCTTTAGAGACGAAGGAACCTGCTGGTAATGCTCCATTAGCAGGAAGCAGGAGTCAGACAGACTACTAACCATACCTTGTGTTTACACTACACAAGGCTTCAGGAAATTCAAGAGAGGAATGCATAACTCATCGACTGCCACTTGATCTGCAGACTAATCTGCTTTTAGATCAGATTTTACTTGTGATAAGTTGCTTCCTGGTGGCAGAATTATTAGCGGTTTACTAGTGTTATAGAACTACTGATCGAAAAGTTAATTTACTTTGAAGAACCTCACACATTCTTGATACCACTTAGCAGGAAAAACTGAAAAATGATTACTTACACCAAGAGGAAGTGGTTTACACGATTGCAGTAGCATCACACAACGGTTACTCAATATTTTGCCTTTCTAAAACGTTGGAAACTGGAAACAAATTCAGTGAAAAGCCACAGTCTGAATGACAGTTTGGGGTCATGCTGTATGATTTCACCCACCTGCTGAATAAGGGGGTTGTTGTTGACTGAAAGGCGAATACCCCAAATGTTTTGGTGATGGCTTTGAGTAACACTCAGCGCGACAGAAGCCAAGGTTCTCACTCCTCCAGCGAGAAGAATGACTAAACAACTCTCTCCCACTGCCCAATATACAGTCGGACCCTGCATGTTTGTTTCTGTGGGTATGCATCTTGCAGAGTGGTGGCGTAAGCCCTAATTAGTGGAACATTCCTTATTAATTAAAAAGCATCCAACTCATCAATAATTTTAAACATCTTGAAATGAAGCCGTTTCATAATGCTGCTTTAGAGCTAAGAAACATTTTTTTTTAATAGCAACATATAGATATACAGAGACTGACTCATAGTGAGATAAACCTTTTCTTTCCTCTATACAAAGACTTGCCAGCCTCCCACTGGCAGTGTTTATACAACTGTGTGCCATAATATTCATATGTGTGGGTGGAATGTTTGTATGAGTCTGCAAACAAAAAGTTAAGCCATCAAGTAAGCAGGAAAACAAAGAGAAATTGCGTTACCTGTCTCCCATCTACAGTCTGTCTCTTTTGTGCATTTGTGTGCAAGTATTAACGCGTGGGTGAGTGGAGTTGATGACGGAGTAGAAAGTTCTTCGGTGTGTTAAAAGTAAATCTGGAGTCTTGACTGGAGATTCTGGCTGATTGACATTATGGTGAATTGTAATTTTAGTTGGAGCGATACAAAAAAAAAAACGTGTCGGTTTTGTTTGAAGCCCTAACAGAGCCATGTATGTGGCTTCTCTTCAAGCAAAGCAGAGATACAACTGGTTCACTTTGCTGCCTGTCAGTGACCTGGACAAAAACAACTCTGTTTGCAGAGTGTTAGCTCTCTGAAAACACTGAGATTTGAGTTTCCTTTAGAGCAAATGGCCAAAGAAAGCTAACATAACACCTCGTCAATACTTGTGCTTACAGCCACAGCCAGATACTTGCATACACTATAACGTCTCCATCTGACATTAAGTCAGACAAAATATATTTTGCGTTAAGTCAGTTAGGATGACCAGAATTATTTCTATTTGTTAATTGGCATAATAATGAGAGCACATTTTTGGTTGCACATGCCTCTGAACAATTAGTGAAAATACAGATGATTATCATATTGTATTCTTAGCTTCTGACAGGTTAACTTACAATATTTATATTAGTTACCGATGTGAATTTTGTTCAATATTGAAATCTGGTATAAATATTTAAGGGTGGCCTACAAACCTGACTTTAGTTTACCTAAATGGTAAATTTAGGTAAACTATTGAGTAGCTTGTGAATTTATACCAAAGTTTTTCACCAAAGTCATGAAGTTTAAAAGACATTTTTACCAAATAAACTCCTGAATTTGAATTATGAAACAAATTGGATTTAGCAAATGTTAATTGTATTAATGCAAATAAGCTTTAACTGGAAATGTTTATACTGATGTAATGTCACTCAACCAGAAAAATAGGCTTTGTGTCGCTTTGCACAATGGATGTAAACATCTGGAGCTGAACATTCATGTTTAAATCTAGCAGCTCAGAAAAGCAGAGCAGAAATTAGACATTACTAGCATAATCTTTGTCATGTTATTTTCTAGGGGCAGTAAAACTAACCGTTGTTTTTGTATTTTAAATCAAAAAGATTAGATGAAGTTACACACGTTTTACTCTTACAGTGAGACATGACAGGTTTGCCAAATAAATTACCCAAATAATGTCACTAAAAACAAAAGCAGGCAACTAACAAAAGAATAAACTTTGCCCTCACTAATTTCCCCAAAGAGTCCCAACGACAGACATAACATTTAAGGAAAAAAAAAAACACCATGTTCCAACTCTATCAGAGCTCACCTTTGTGTTGGAAGGCGTCCTTGAGGTTCATAAGCACATAAGCGAACCACCTAACATCATTCAGCAGCTGCAGAAAGTAATCCGAATCCACACCTGGGGCCCCCATGAGGCGGGTTGGCAGGCCCATGTTGCTCAGAGGGTTGGGGTTCTTGGTGTTGCGGCCCATGGTCCAAGTCTTGGTGGATCTGGGCGATACGGATTCTTTGGGTTTGGATGCAGGCCGTGGAGGCTCCTGGACCTGCTTCGTCCCAGTGCCTCCACCAATGCTGCTGGTGGTGCTGCTGCTGCTGCTGCTCTTCCGTAGCATCCCAGCAGTCAGGGCAGCCGCCACCCTTTACAGGTGGCGCAGTCGACCGGCTAGCCCCTGAACTCACCGCAGTGTCCTCGCCCCTGGACGGCTGAAAGACAGAGCACCGTCGGTAAAAACAGGAGCTGATGTAACTGAGTTTATGTTGGTGTATATTTAAAGCTGTCCTGAGGCCTAAGTAAATATGGCTGCTGCTTAGAGGCACCACAACATGAGCCCTGAAATTTGAACCATATTCTCATCATGTGAGTCAAGACTCAATTTCATTCAGACATTTTTGGACTGAGATTCAGATTCAAGAATTGCCTGATGTATCGCCTGACGTATACAAATCTATACAAAATATTTATTATTGTATAGATAAGTAGTTTTGTAAAAACAGCAATAATTCAATGATGACAATTAAATCATTTCCACAGCTTGTATCTAAGCTGGGATCACATCTAATGCACAATGTAAACAAATCTCAACAAGTAATCAAAGGTAGGACAAAACTGTGAAGCTAAAGTAAGAGGATTGCAATTACAGCTCTGCTTGTAAAGCTGTCTTGCTTAGCTTTGAACAACTTGACAACTGAGAGGCGTTTCTACCCATTCGCCTTTGCAAAAGCTCAAGTCTGATTCAATGAAGAGACTCTGTAAGCGGCAACTTTCAAGTCTAACCACATGCTTTGATGTAAACTTTTAAACTGTTGCTTGGGCTGCATGTTTAATATCACTGCACTGCTAGAAGAGGAAACTCCACCTCCATCTGTTCTGCAAGGCCTAACAAGTTTTCTTCTAATATTGTACTATATTTAGCGCCATCCATTGTCCCAACAAGTAGAACCACCTTACCCTTCCCTGCTGAAGAAAAGCAGCCCCACATTATGAAGCTGCCACTGCCGTGTTTCACATAGAGGATGGTAGGTTCTTGGCAAAGACTGCAATAGTAAGACCAACCAATAATGACTTTGACTCTAAAAAAACTGTTAAGACAGACAGCACAACTTATATGCAATGGGTGACAGGAAGTTGTGGGGACATTACAGTTTCCGTTCTACACTGAAGGCTGCGCAAAACAGAGCTGTTCTTTAAACATATAGCACCACTGCAACACCTGAGCATTTACATTGTGAACAGAGTGTGCAAACTCTGGACAGGCACATTTCGAATTAAAACATTTTTTTTTCCCACAGAACAGAATAAGCTGTTTAATATATGATCATTTTAATTAAGTTTAAAAGGACAGTAAATATAAAACTATGGAGGTCTGCATTCTGAACAGACTTAAAAAGGTGGAGAGGTTAAGACCAGATGGTGAACCACACAGAAAGCAGACATGAACTAATAGAGAACCACTGGTAGATTTATCAACTATCAAGATAATCCTTATTTTTGTCTCTAGTTTAGTTAGTTATCCTCTACACACACATAGCTTTGTGTATGTATGTATGTGCAACGTCATGCATTAGTCTTGTTTCACTTCACAATTTTTAAATAGGACTTAGTTTTACAAGGACCTGTGTTTACCAATCAATGCAATCTGATTTAAAGTGTGTAAAACAGAACTGATTCTGCCATGCAATCAATTTTGAGTAATAGTTTCTACTATTATAAGGTTTATTGTCCGTTTGAGTAATAGTTACTATAAGGTTTAGAGTCCGAACAGTTAAGCACAGTGCTGGATAGTCAAATTCTGCTTCAGGCCCCAAAAAACTTTGGACCGGCCCTGAGTGTTGCGCTGTAAACTATTTAAATACAACTTCAGATTTATATATGTTACGCTAATAAAATAGTTAACATTTATTTGCATGCAAGACCTACCTTTTTAATAAAAGTCCATCTTATTTACCCCAGTTTCTACGTAGTTTCATGTAGCAAATCCAACCGTTAGAAGACGTTTCGTTATAACTAACCAACGTTAGTAGCATAAAATAACACAGCACTCATAATTTTTTTTTTTTTTTTACAAAAATAGGCTCTCACTCATTGAAATTAAGCAACAAGTTAAGTCACCAAGCGAAGCAAACAAACCAAGCTTAAAAACAACAATACTTCAGCTTTTCATTCCTCGCCGACTGAAGTGATGCTGCTTACCGCCTGGAAAACAGTCCGACCGGGTCAGAAACTGCTTTGCTGGCACAGTTAACTGCGCCTTTTTAAAACTCACCTGCCAGGCAGTTTAGAAACATAGTAGTAAGAAAAAAAAGTATCAAAACAAGGTCTTAAATCTTCTCCGGAGCAGTGAAAACCATGGGACGTTCCGTTAGGCAGACATAAATCCTCACAAAGGCAGAACGTTTGGTGAAAACCAACTGTACATCGACAAGAAGCAGAAACTGTGGAGTCAATCGTAGTTTACTAGTCGAGTTGTCACGTGACGGATGGCTGGCCTTCTCATTGGTTGAATTCTTTCTTCTCTGGTGCGTTCAGGTGCCGACGGAGATTTTAAGTCAAAGGTAGAAAACTACTTTTTTTCTTAACTGATTAAAAGATGTGTTGCAATATTTATTTGGAAGTTCAATTTTATGGTTCGTCTGAATAACAACAACGTCTAATGGTAACTGTACGGAGTACACTTATATGTTAACATGTGTCAACAGAACAGACATGTTTTGGGTTTTTTCTAGTCAGATAATGTACATATTCTGGAAAAAGTTTAGATTTTTTTAAAAAAAAAATCTTGGATAAGAGGTGGAAAACAGAGTATAGAAGTTCTAAAGGTTTGAGTCCTTGTCAAATGGCGGCTTGACTAAAGAAGTTTTAAATGTTAAAGTTTTCATTTTTACTTTTTAATTTCTTTTTATTTCTCTTTCTCATGCCGTTTTTATTTTAATTATGTAAAGCCCTTTGAAATGCCTTGCTGCTGAAATGTGCTATACAAATAAAATTTGATTGATTTATTATAAAATATTCGTAATTTGACTTTATCTCCTCGTTTGATCGTTTAATCACCTTTATTTTTATTACATTTATTTATTAAATTCAGTTTTAATTGCATTTACTTTTAAACACATTTATATGAAGTCAAATTAAATCAATTATATAGAAAATTAAAAGTTAATACATTCCATTTAAATCTGATTCATTCTTGCAGTCATCCACCCAGAGCCCATTATCCAGCCATGTATTTGTGCATTAATTCTGTCCATGATTCATACATTACCCATCTTACCCAACAGTTTTCCCATTACTTTTCAATCTGTCCATTATTCCTTCTCATTTTGGAGGCTTTTATTCAGGGAGAACTTCTGTACTTATACTATAGAAATGTAGGAAACTGGAATTTTAAATATGGATAGATTTTGAAATGTAACATAAATATGAATCCTGAAAGATTCTGTTGATGGATACCTTCACTCATCTTAAGCTTTAAAGTAAAATAGATCTTAATACTGTCAGAGATAAAAGTTAAATTACCTTCCCATCAGCTCTGATCAGTCTCTCTGAGAAATGTTCTTTCATTTTAAAGCTATTTATGTGTATATATAAATACATAATTTATATCTGCAACACAATTAAGCGCTACTTTGTTTTGGTCTGTACATTCATTCATAACATCTGACTAAAAGAACATTTGTCGTATATTTGAAGTGAACTTTGTTTGAACACTTTAAAAGGACTAAACATTTGGGAAGTTTTTGTTTGAAAACGTATGACAGTTTTACAGGGAAAAATGTGTATTAATAAATGTGATAAATTTAACAAAAATGTGTCTAATATAAAGGATTATTTAAGAAAATAACAAAAAAACAAAATCCATTCCAAATATTGTCCCAGTTAAAAATTAAGAACCAACACTGCTGACACCCCTGCTGCCATCTAGTGTTCATGAGCGTCCATAGACTTTGGTTTAACTCCACTGTATCATCTATGTAGCTGCACCTTCACAGTTAATCATGAAACAAATTCAAAAAATAAATCCAACTAAGCTGTATTATCAGGATTTATCTTTATTTTCATATACAAAAAGATGAATGTATTCTCATCTAGTTTATAGTTCTAAGCATTTCAATGCACAGATAGTTTTCATTCATACCGATTTGAAGAAACCAACCAACAACCACACACATGCGCCCACACACACACACACACACACACACACAATTCACATAAACAGGGAAGGGCACATAGTTCCAACATTCGTTCACACTATAAGAGAAAAAAAAAGTATGCTGACTGCAAATGAAAAAGAATAAAATAAAATCTATGATTTTGCTTTCACAGGATCCACACATGAAAAGGAAGAAACCCTTTACATTTAGCAAGTAAATATATACACAATACTTGACTTTTTCAATATATTTTTTGTTGAAGATGAGACCGACTCCGTGTTAGTGTTACTAAAGATACTGCATGAGGTAACATGGTTTTTTTCGGTTCAGAAGAGCTGGGTGTAAGACAGCATTTGGAGGTAACAAGCGGTCATGGCAGATTTTAACCACACGACTCGCCGTTTGCCTGGCACGATTCGAAAAAAAAAAAAGCACCTGGGCCACGTTCAGCTTCCGCACTAAAGTTCTAAACGCCTGGGTTTGCTTTCCTTGTCCCGCCCATCAACAGACGCCCATCAGAGGTTGATCCAGGTGTGAGGAATTGTTCTGTGTTGATCTGCAGAAGGTAACTGTTAAGTCACAGCTGAGTTTATTAACTATTGCTGTATAGTAAATATTGCTGGACCCTTGGACCATGCACATGGAAACTGTCAGCGTGAATCCCGACGGTGCTGCATCAGTCAGCCATGTGGCTACAAATACAATGATGGTTTTCCGAATAAAAAAAACAAAAAAACACTCAAAAACATTGTTCAGTGTCGACTTGATTAATTTCCCCAGAATTCCTTTTTACCAAAACTGCACATCAGCGAGAGCTACAGACCACTGTTTTAAAGAAAGAAAAATACCTTTCCACACCACTAATCAAAGCACAACACATGAGCCTGTGTGTTGTCCAACGTGGCTAAACTATCACTATAAACAGGTCAGAACATCACACCAGCAGGTTACTATTGAGGCAATACTGTTCAAACAAGTGGCCAATCACAGAAGCCGCCACACCAAACCATAAAAATATTTGTTCGATTTTCTTTTAGTTGGTGATATACACGCTAATTCTTAAACGCCAGTGCCACCCTCACAACTTCTAAATAGGATGAGTCAATATCATAAACCACTGGTATCAGCAACACTTGTCTTAAAATTAGCAGAAACCACAGGGCTAGATAACTTAGATGGATTGGTAGCAATAGTGTCAATAAATCTCTTTCTGTAACTGAAAAACAGAACTGCAAATGCCCTGAATCTTTACAAGTGCATCTTAGAAAATTGGAATATCATCAAAAAGTATTTTGGTAATTCAATTCAGAAAGTCAAACTATAGGTTTGTTACACAAAGTCTTGTAATTTAATTGCTCGTTTCTGTTATTGTATTCTGTATGTTGTTGTGTTCTGTTCTGATTATTATAGCTTACAGCCAATGAAAACCCAAACGCTAGTTTCTCAGAAAGTTAAAACATTGCATAAAATCAATAAAAGTATTTTTAAGGGTAATAAAAACATTTTTCTCTCCTTCCATTAAAATGCTGGGATAAAACACTGAACAGACATTTTCTCTAGTGACCTTTAGGATTTTTAATTTTAATACAGAAATGTTGTGGCCACGTTGAGGCCAACACAATAATGGAGCAGACTGCTGACTTGGCAGACGTTCAGCACACAGTCATTGAAACTCCTCCACTAGGAGGGCAAGCCACAAAAGGTCACTGCAAAAGTAGCTGACTGTTCAGAGTCCTGTGTGGAAGCAGAATAATGGAAAGTTCAGTGGAAGGAAAACATATAGCAGAAAAAGAAGCACAGATTGGCACAGTGGCTGTCCTGACCAAGCATTGAGGGAATATACTGTACTGCCTATTAAAAATCTTTTTTATTACTCATGTAGGAGTCAAACTTTCTGAGAAACTACAATTTGTGTTTTCATTGGCTATAATGTATAATCAACATTAAAATACAAATATAAAATATTTCCTTCTGTGAGTTTTAATAATATCTGAGCCTCACTAATGGAATTAAATGAATTTTCGAAGATATTCAAATTTATCAAGATGCCCCTGTATATAAAATGTAAAACAAAAGAAAAATAATATTTAAGTATTAGGCGTCTGTGTGTATAAGCATATTTACAGGAATCTGCCTTTCTTCTTTTTACATTTGTAGGGCATATACATTGTGAAAAGTGGTCAGGTTCTATCAAAAATGGAAAAAATTAAATCCCAATAAAGACAGAGGCCACCCACCTGCAATAAATCCTCTCAACTACTAAAACACAATAAAATACATTAACACAACTCGATATACATGTAGAAAAAGCCTGAGGTACTTGTCAGAATATCTGAGGTCTGTCTGGAAGAGTAAGCAGCTGAAGGCTTACCCAGTCAAAAGGAAAAACACAAAACTATTAAAAAAAACAATAAAACCCACAACAACAAAAAAAAAACAAAACAGGTTATTAGCCTCACATAATATCATGGATAGTTAGTGTTACATTAACAAACAATACATGTACATCTACAAATCCTTGAGTATCCTGGAATAGTCACAGCAGCATAACGGACATTCAATGTATGGTATTCATATTATGGTACAACTATGGCATTGCATTTGAGACAAAGGCAACCAATTTGAGCTCTCCTTGCATGAAATACAGTGACTGAGGTATCTGTGGACCCGTGTCCGACTGAGTCTAGTAACCAAACACAGATGACTTAAAAAATAAAAAAGAATGCATGACAATCACAAGAATAAACCCTCAATTACCTGTTCATCGTCCTTACTTTAAAAACACACACTCTCCGTCTCAAATCATTCAGATTCTCTCACGCTCACACAAATGCATACAGATAAAATTAAGAATGTGTAACATTGCAACTCCAGACAGCATCCGTCAATGCCCCTGGCACTGGCAAAGGAGTAACTCTGAATTTTAGCAATTAAAAAAAACAATAATAATAATAATCCAGGAATATGTCCACGTTAGCTAGCTGGATAGCTTGGCTCTCAACTTATAGAAATGTTCCAAAGAAGCCTGCTGGATACCTGAGAGGTAGTTCCAAGGACAAGACATCTGCCCGAAATCTTCAGAAAGTCCAAAACGTCCAATATGACTGCTCAGTTCGGATTTTGCTCCCTCCCTTTAAAAAGAAAAGAGCTGTGCTCCATTCTTTTTCTCTCTCTCTCCATCTCATTCTGAAGAATTCACAGGTCAGAAAGAAGGGAGCACTCTCCAAATGTATAAATCGAGAAGCTTCGACCCCTGAGGAAGATGAATATATTTTTGTTTAACAGTCTCAATGTTTCCTCCGAGGTGTGCAGCGTGTCGTCTGAGGATTGGAGCGAAGGTTTTTCCAGAATTTGGCCGCAGACGGGAACTCCGACAAAGACAGCAACTCATGTGGAAAAAAACTAAAAATGAAAGAAAAAGACTAAAACATGAAAGAAGTACATGCGGTGCTGACGACGTTTAAGGTTCGACACAGAGTTGGGTTTAGGATGTGCCCATCGCATAGCTTATTACTATTTCAACTACAGCAGATGGATGCGTTAGTAAACACAAAGGAACATTAAACAGAAACAAAATACCAGTATTGAGATAAAATAGCAGCTGCATATAAGTTGCTAGGGTGACAGGGAAGGGAGGTGGGACTGAGTTGTTAAATATTAACGAAGATCCGCTGAGTTTGGGTTTGAAAATTAAAAACAAAACAAAAAAAACAAAAAAAAACAAAGAAAAGTCAGGAGCTCAGGTGAGGCAAGGTGTCACCCGTTTAGGTACTGGACTCTTTGGGAGGTAGGTCCTCGTTGATGAGAGACGTCACAATGGAGGCGGGGCTGTCTGAGGTAGTGCTGCCTATCGTCCTGGCGATCTGGCTGATGCGCTCCTCCACGCAGCCGGCTGACAGTCGTGCCTCAGCGTCGTGGTCCCAGCATTCCTCGATGGTCTCGCACATCTGACTCAGGCCCTGCAATCGAAGATGGAGCAGGAGGTTTCAGCGGCATCTTTGGTAAGAATGAAAACGACTACAGGTCCTTCACCTCAGGCCTGGTTGGATGTTATACAACAATTGCTAACTTTCGTGCCAGTAGGGGATAACAGCCAGTTGCAGTATTTTTCCAGTGTTTAAACACTATTCAAGTATTTAATAACCAAAGTGGTACCACATAAACAGCTTAATAGTGAAAAGGTTTTACTTTTACCTACGGGTACATCCAGAAAAGCAATATAAAAAAGTTGGCATTTTTTGTCACTTATTTCAGAAAGTGAATTTCATACTACAACACAGTGTGAAATACTTTAAGTGCTTATTTGTTGTAATCATTGATAACAGATATAACAAAAAACCTTCCGTGTCTCGGAAAATGTGCAGAAGAGCAATAAAAAGAACATCTTAAACTGAAATGTCAAGTTTCTAAAGACTGTTTATTTCTATGCATGAACAGTTGGTTGGCACTTTTTACATAAGTTACTGCATCAATCCAGAATGCCATGGCGACAATCCTTGTGAAGCTCCAACAAACTGAGATGGACTTTGCTCGACTATCCTGTCAAGGCTGTGGTTATCCCTGTCAGACCTTTTATTACCCAACTTTTCCTTCCACTCAACCATCTATAACCATCACAGCACTATTCCTACTTCTTCAGCAATTACATTTTTGTGGCTTACTGTCCTTATGAATATTAGGATTTTAAGAGACTGAATTTGGAGTTTCCACTGTGTGCAAGCCACAATCATCAACATTACATGTAAATAAAGGCTTGAAATATTTCACTCTAAATAATGAATTTCTATCAAGTTTCAACTTGTGAAATGAGTGTTCATGGTGCCTGTACACTGCCAGTCAGCTTAACGCCATGTTTGTTAGACTCCATCAACGCAACTTCCTTTTATGCCTCAAAATAAGCATCTTGAGCCGAGTGTCCAGCTGAGAGCACTTATCTTACCATCCAGGGCTCACACTAGCTCTCACTCACCACACCGTAATATTGCGTCTTACAAACTAGCCATTGGTTCAGCCCCCATCTATTTTAGGTAAAATACAAAATACTTATAATATATTCAAAACCATGTTCTTTGTTTCTTCAAAATTTGAGACTAACAGGGGTCATAATGCTCCAACTTAACTAAGTAAAATCATGCAGGCAGCATCTGCAGTTAGAGTGACAGCATTCACTTTGACAAGGTGCATATTGTGACGTTTAAGGATTGGGAAATTCTGCTACATCCGTAGAACATTCATCAGTTTAATAGTCCATTCATTACAGATGAACAAAAACCTAACGAGTTCAGAGAAGTGTGAAACTTAAGTAGATTTACTGGAAATACGGATGCAGCACATCCTGATGCTGGAGTTGGACATTCTTCCATTATTACTCACCGGATGTTTGAGCCAGCAGTCCTTGATGGCTGGACGCATCTTTTTGTGCACTACCACATCCTGGAGGTCCTCCAGGGAAGGATGCTGACCTATTTCATCCTCAAATGGCAGCATGTACTCGCCAAGTGTTCCTGAGGAGAAACAACAGGCCGATAGAGTGGAAGCCTTGGAAACAACCATCAGAACAGAGAATAAATAACGTCTAACATTGAGTCTTTGGCCCTGATTGGACAGCTCCGCAGACAAAATAAAAACAAACCCCTTGTTTGCCAATACCACCTTTCACCTATTGGTGAAGTAACATTCCTGACTTACCGTCTGTCTCTGAGCAGCGGGACACCAGCTCCCAAAGCACCAATCCCATTGCGTACATGTCAATTCTCAGGAAGGAGTCTCGCTGAAAGTTAATGGCTCCCTCCAGCACCTCCGGAGCCATGTAACGCCTCGTACCGACCTGAAAAGCAGAACGGACTCCAACAATCTTCAAATCCACAAAGACGTGCATTTCAAATAGTCTGAACGAGAGCAGTTTCTTCTGGAAACAGACCTGTTGCAAACTGTTCAATTATACTCCAGCATTTGGGAGTCAGACTCCTCCATGCTCCCATTCTGTAATAATTTAAGTCGTTTGAATGATTTATGAAAAAAAAAATCGAATTACAGCAACCAAATGTACAAAAAATGAGTAAGAGGTGCTCCAAATATAGTCCACTGTAAAATTACTCATGTAATAAAGCACAATCCTAAATGTTTGTCATTATGATATTATTTCTAGAGCAACACTAAGTAGTGCTTTCAGGTACATCTCAAATTAGAATAAATGTTCCCATCAGACTCATTTGTCAGATTAAAAGTGCCTTTTGGAAACAGCAGGAAGCATGCATTTCTTTATGAAAATGTTTAATTTGATGTAATTTTCTAATCTTCTAAGAAATTAAATGTGTTTTCACAAGCTGTCAACAGAAAAAATTATAAGTAACAGAAAAAGGGCTTTGAAACATCAGTCTGTATGTAATTAATACATATAATATGTTTTACTTAACGAATTAGGTTGTTGGAATAAATTTAATTTCCAATAATAATTTATTAAGATGCCCCCGTACTTGGTTTTCCACGTTTTTTACAAACAAAAATCTGAAGATGTTAAAAAAAAAACTGCTCCAGCATTTTTTTTTTTATTTTCTCAAATAAAGTCAAACATGACTAATTAAATTCAGCAGCCCACTGTATAACGAACAGAATGTATAAATGAATCCAATATTTCTAGCTTTGTACATCACAACAAAAAATGTTTGGCAGGACTACAAATACACAGACTTGGTCATCCACTGAAACTCACAGGTCAGGTAACTGTAGCCTTAATCAGAGTAACAGCAAAGACGTCCAAAATAACTTTGGAGAAGCCGCAGAGAGCCACACCTCAGGTGGAACAATCTGTTCACATGACGACAACCAATAGTTTCATACTCTACAAGTCTTGACCTTTATGGAACAGGAACAACAGGAAGCTCTTTCTTGAAAAGCAGGAATGATTCTACATTCCGTAAAGATGTTCTATTTCACAAAGAAGACTGGCCAAAACTGCTTTTTTTTCTTTTTAAGAAATCTACAGAGCTGGTAGAGAGATATTGACAAAAATGTGGTCCTACAAATGAACGTGTGAAACCAACACACACACACACACACACACACACACACACACTCATGTGGTCTATCACATGAGGTTCCAAAAAAATAAAAATAAAAATACACTGAAGTTTGTGCTTTGAAGGGTATGAATAAATTGCATTATGTGTTTAGTGGTGACAATAATAAGAAACTCAACATAAAGTTCCTCTTACCTGGCCATGAGTATCTCCAGGAGGCTTTCCTGGTTCGAATCGCACAGCAAGCCCAAAGTCCCCAATGACTGCAGTTAAATCATCTCGCAGTAGCACATTCTTACTCTTGAAGTCCCTGGAGGATTTATTTCACAGCAGCCATTAAAATGCCTTTTTTAATGGAGGTGTTTGGTCACAGCAGTCACATAATTTAATGCAGATGCTTTCAGAGAGAGAAACAAATCATTCAAGCACAACCTGGAAAGGGGAAGATCTGATCTGAAATGAATCAAACAGGAACCATCAGAGACCTAAAGGGGATGAATCCCGAAATACGTCAAACAGAGAAGAGAAAAGCGATTCATGTAAAACAAATTGGCGGAGAATTTTGTACCCAACAGAGATGGAAAGAGAAATGCAACCATTGTATTTGAAAGAAGCTGAGAAAATATTTTTTTTAAACGCAGTCGAACTAATTATGCACCAAATAAACTTTCCATTTCTGATCAGATGCCCCAACAGACGTGGACAAAACAGAGTGAGTGTAATTTTAACACCTTAGTATCTGTTTCATAAAGATATATTTAAGTTGTCATTTTTTTAAGAAAAACTACATCTACACCATCTGAAAAACTGCAGTCTAGGCACTTCCATACAACATGCCGTGTCAAAAGGTGGGAATAATGTTAAATACAAAATTAAAAAGAAGATGGTGAGCATGGCTCAAGTATGATCAGGCTGAAGATTCTCCAAAGACGATGCATTTTCTCTGACACTGTTTCCACTTTGTCGTTAAAAAGAAAGCACATTTCGGTAAGTGCCAATAAAACAGAGAAAACACAAATATGTGCTTTGTTCCTAATGTCTGAATCAACCTGACATGCAGAGCAAGAGCAAATCAATTTAGCAGATTGATTTGGTGATATGTCTGTTTTATCTCAGAATTATTAGAGTCGTAGTAATGCTGTAATTTCCTTTTAGCAGCATTCTCAGTAACGGCTGCTTTTCTGTTGAATAAATGTTCATGTTCTACTTATTTAACTTTTTGTGTCAATCAAGTTCTACTTTGAAATGATGGCATTTTTACACAAGGTTATCATACATGCCTATTGTGCAGCATTTCTTTTTAGTTTTTTGCTTGACTTCAGTTCAGCATACTATTCGTATTCTAGCCTAACAACCAATTGAATTACAAAGGCTTATTCCAGGTAGCAAAGAGAGGCTGAGAGATGCATACGACATGCTTTACACCATTGAGCAAGAATCATAAAAGCTGAATTGAGAAGTGTACAAAATATGTGATTGAAAAGGGTAGGTAGACTTTATGTAGCTTCTTGTAACAAGGACTTTGAGGTGTGACTTAAACTTACAATGCACCCAAACAACCATTAGACATGAAAACTGCAGGTCCTTATAACCTAGCATTCGTAGAAGATTAAAAGTTAAAAGAACAGGGCTTTGTATGAGAGCACATCAGGAATGAATGCATGTCATCTATTAAACTGAAATAGTGCTTGTCAGTTTCTTTCTTTTCTCACCTATGTGCAATAGTAGGTTTGGGCCCCTCCCCCTTGTAGCTGGGAATGTCTTCATGGAGGTAGGCCAAGCCACGGGCCATGGTCTCTGCTATGTGACACAGCTCAGTCCAGGTCACAGTGTTGCCCTTCAGGTGGTCCGTCAATGAGCCCTGCTCACACAAAACAGACCAAAGGTCAACAAGTCAGGTGTGAACACATACACTGGGGGTTTAATCCGTTTCCAAACAGACTGCTGCTGCAAAGCTGTCAAAAATGGAGCCACAAAGAGAGACTGTTCAACCCACCAAGAGCTAGAAAATGTTTAACATGCATCTACATGAAATCGGATCACACCTGAAAGTCGATTTACTTCAGAACTCGACTCAAAAAATTTGGATTCTCAACATAAATCCATTACAAAATGCGATGTACATCAGGTATTTATGTTCGTTAGTTTTGCTGATTATGGATTAAAGTTTCTGAAAATTCAAAAGTTAATTTCTCTGTTAATTAGACCACATAAATTCAGAAAGTGCTGGGTTTTTAACACCGAAATGTCAGCCAATTGAAACACTCCATGAATCCTATATGCAGTTCAACAATGTTTTCTTTGTACTTTGACCAATCAGAATCGTTACCAGTGAAAGGTTTTGGCTTGTTGTTAAGAGTGTTGATGACTTTTTACTAGACAACTGTCAGACCAGCAGTCTTCCTATAACACAACATAACCTTGAAGTATTTAAATTATTTAACTTATTTTATTTGTGTGATATTCTAAGTGTATGATCAACTGATTTTTTGTTTATTTAGCTGTAATACCTATGGCAATCATTATAAATAAATGCTTACAGAATCTTTATACAGAATCTGTATAAATCATTAGCTTTGCTTTTTAAATTAAATTAGTAAAATATAGTAACATTTTGATGATATTCTAATCACTTGCCTGCACCATTCCAAAGTAAATAAACTGCAAAACTGGGCAGAAATTTCAGTGACTTTGTAAGAAAAAAAAAGCAAATTCAAGTGCCTGACAACTTAAAAAAGGAATATTTTTAGAAAAACTTGCATATTGTGGCATAAAACAGAACACAACTGTAGATTTTCCTGACACAAATTATATGAATTAAAAATCTTCCCTAGAAAGTTTAGTTTGTTTTATAATGAGGTAAGAAATAAAACTACCCAGTAACTCTTCATCATGTAGAAGTCTGCTTGTATTATGTAAAGAAGTAGAAAACTGAATTCTCACCCTCTCATGAAACTCTGCAATAAGCCACAGTTCCGTCTCCAGGTTGGTTCCGTGCTTCTCTGCGGCGATGTAACTCAAAATGTTTTCATGTCGCATCCCTGGAGTCAAGAATATGTCCCGCTCGTTCTGCCACGACTGCTTATCCTGCAGAAACAAGCATTCGCGTTCAGAGATTTTTGGCTCAAATAAATCCTTCTGTCGCCGCAGGTTTAAGACTTAATACACAGGGATGGAAAAAAAAAAAAAAAAAAAACATTTATAAGAAAATTTCTCCAATTTTTTATTATTCAATTGTACCTGAACTGGGAAGATTTTTACGGCAACATAGTCGCTCATTAGCTGTGCTTTCCAAACACAACCAAAGCGCCCCCTGGCTTTGATTTCCAGCAACTTCAGTGGTTTCAGACCCACCATAGGGGATGGGGGGACCGGTCCAGGATCCTGATTAAAGAAAACAGACAAGTTTCAAGTCAACTAAACCCATAAAAACACATAATGGGCTACATATTAAGAACCTATAGCAAGTTACGCAATAACTCTCTATAAAAAAGTCAGAGTAGAGCGTGGCCCGTCTCACCTCGCTCAGATCTACGTGGCCGTAAGGAGGCTTGCGGTGGCGGTACATCCACAGCGCCAGAACCAAGGCCAAGGACAGGACGCACAGCGGCAGCAGAGAGTACACCAACACGTTGAGCATTGATGGCACACGGGGTGGAGGCCGAATCTTCACTGCAAGCGACAAGCAGAACAATTTCAGAGTGTCGGCTACATGACCTGCCGCTTAAGACAGCCTTTCAAACCTCCCTCAAAGAAAACAGGAACTGGTTTTTAAAAAAGGAGTAGATGTTATTGGGGAAAAAAATGACTTGTAACATCAACTGACATTTAATAAATCGTTAATATTATGTCACCAAAATGTTACATGAGCTTATGCATCTTGGAGATAATAAACGGAGGTGGCCAAGACTGACAATGACTTCTCAGAACATAATGCTCGCAAACTAACTTAATGAATTAATATAGGAATGTAGCAGATGTTGGCCATGAAAGCAGAACATTTGGTGCATTTTCCTTTATAGAGAAAGTATTTTCTAATTCAAATCACATGTTCATGACATTTATTGGATTTTGTAAAATATAAACTCAAAACCAGATTCTTTAAATTCTGTTTGTTGATGAGTTTGCAGGCTGAAATGATGGTTCTATTTTTTTAAGTTGATGCTTTCAGTATAAACTCAGTATTTTACCTGCTGATCACCACTTAGAGATGTTCAAACTAGCCAACAGACCAGTGCGTCATCATTACAGATTTCTGACAGGTATTTTTTAATTATCTCAGACTAAACCCAGGATTATATTTTTTCTTTATTATTTAACTGGGCTGTCCCATTTGATGCTTTCACCAAATACAGCTTGTGGGTGTAAAAATTCAATAAAACTTCTTGTGAAACAGTAAGAACCTTTTATTTTATAAATTAAATGCATCAGTTACCCTGCAGGGAATGCAAGTTCACCATAACTAAAGCACCAATACAAATAAATTTAAAAAAAAAAAAAGTCTATATACCTGATGGTTTACTGTCTGTGCTTTTAGGCCACCAGCAAATGTTATGTATGCAGCAGCCAATTTAAAAAAAAAAATCCTTTTTTTTAAATCCCAATAATCAGACTAATCAATAGAATACTCGATTAGTAAAATAATTGTTAGCTGCAGCTCTACTACTCTCGTAACCATAGAAGCTGTCGCTGTCAAGAAAACCAGAGACTGCAGCTTTGAAAACATCAAATATGAGTGAGTCAAATGGAGCACAATTACAATACTAATGTAGACCATATTATACTGATTAAATGCAGCGTGGGATATTACGGCACTTCAAAGCTACTGAGCTTTCAAGCATACATACTGATTTTAATGAAGTGACGCACAATGACTTGGTACAGAGAAGCAGCCTATTCTTACATGCATCTCTGACAGATTCAAGTAGTTTCTGTGTAATTCAAGATTAAGTACAAAAACTAAAATACACACCAACATCTAAAATACGCTTATTATGACAGCAGAGATGTTTCATATTAGTTTTTAATCTGCTACGCTGCCGGACGAATCTAAGAAGTACAAACAAAGCAATCAAAAAGGTGAAATAAGTCACCATGTTAAAGATCACAACATCCCAGTCAAGAGTTTTACCAGCATAAAAGCTCAAATGTTGGTATTCCATATTTATTACCTAGTTTTCATTCGTTTGTTTTATTGTCAACTAGGAATAAAAAACAATTTAAAAAATATAAATACAACGTATATTCAAGATCAACTTTAGTCTTTAAAAAGCAGAAAATCACCACAGAAATCTGACAACATTGGCAAAGAAGTGGATATTGTAACCACTGCCCCAGTTAGCAGCTGCTAAAGTGCGTAATAATAAAGCACTATGGCCCAAAAGTGATGTTGTGTTATAATCAACAGCGTTCACTGTGCGTAGGCTGGCTTCATCACCACTCACCTCGGCTCCGGCTGCCAATCAAGTCAGGAAGGTGAGTGAATCGCTCGTTGCAGTAGTTTCCTTCGCAGCAGCAGAAGAACACCTGAGGGTTTTCCTCCAAAGAGACACACTCTTGCCTAAAACATATGATGGAAGACCAAAATAAATACATTTTTGGCGTTTCAGAAATTAAGCCAATTCAATCTAGTTAGAAGGGAGTTTGTTGTTTTCTGTATAAAATCCTGATTACTAACAATCAGGATCTGGTTTGTGTCTGGAACACAAACCAGACTTCTCGTTCGCAAACTGTGACTTTGGATGCCTTTGGTGGACTATCAGATAATGCAAATAGCAAAAAACATCTCAGTAACTCTTGTTAAAGTGTCTGGCAAAGTACTATTCATTTGCAGTCAGTATGTCAACAACCTATTAAAATGAGTCCAGGTATAAAGGATGTGAACTGTGACATGGTGTTTTTACGTTCAACACTCATATTTAAAAGATTTTCCTTCTTACATTGACAAAGTCAACAAATAAAAACTTCTCACTGAGCTGGTTGAAAACATTCTGTTTGAAAGGCATTAAAGCAGCCTTGATCACATTTAATTTATTTTTGTGGAAGCACTTTAGGTATCAGAGGGGGGAAAAAAGTAAGAGACGCAAATGACTTTCCAACACTGAGAATAACCTGAAAGTCACTGCTTGTCATAAACTAGATGGCTATTTCAGGTTTTTTTTAAAAAAAACACAGGTTAAGATAAATATGACTTTTATTCTATTTGTGACATTTTCCATTTTTAAACCACTGGGACCAAGCCTAACAGCTGCAATATACAGGACTGGACTGCACCATTATGTATGATATTGATTTATGTAAAACATTTCTTTTTTTTGTCAAAACAAAAATAAATCGAATTTAGTTGCTATAAATTACGCATCTTGTTCTACTGTTTTGTCTCAAGTCGAACTTATTGAACTTGCGGAAGTAGAATCAAATACTTCAAACATAATAGTCTTGTAAAGCTGTTGTGTAGCAGCACATTTACCTTTGTTTCCACAGAAGCATATCTGATAGTAGAGTCTTGTTGTACAGGTTCTGAAATCGGCTCTCTCCCAGAGATGCAATTTTTGTCCATTCTTGTTTTCATTCAAAACCAGGAGTTCAAGGTTTTCTCTTCCAAGAAACTACAACTTTTAATACAATAATAAATTCTACTGGCAAGATTTTTTTTTTTTGCATGCTTCCTGTTCTTTATTTGCTTAAAATATCTAACAGCAACTTCCGATCTTAAGCCAACCAGGGAGAAAAAATGTTTTTCAGATAACGGAACGATCAGTTACCATTATAAATGTTTGGACAGTTCTTCTCAGTTTTTGAATGCTGTGCAGCTTGTTGGATTTTTGCTCTCATCTCTCTTACTTTCTGACAGTTGTTATGAGGTGTAACCATGGCAACAATGTATTGTTTTTACAACTGGGAGCAGCTAATTAGCATCTCAAAAACTACAGCCCCAAATCCCAGAGGAGTTGAAAAGTAGGCTTCATGGATGCAGGGAAGACCAAAGAGCAGAGAAACGGGGGAGGAAGTTCAAACTAGGACTGCAACGATTCATCAAATGAATCGAGGAACTCGATTTTTAAAATTCCTCCAGATTTCATTAAACTATGTTTTATTGCTTAGCATACTGTGTTCTGGCCAGATGATTATTTGCATTGCGCAAATTCCCTTTGGAATGAAAAAAATTGTTTTTAGTTGGACTAAGAAATATATATGAAGGTATAGAAAGATTTTTTTAAAACTCTGCGTTTCAGTAACCCAAATGATTTTCAGCCTATACTGTGTATTTTCATGTAAAAGATTTTTCAGTAAAAAACAAAGTGTCAGACTGACTGGAGTTTTTTCTGAATTTGGGGTGGAAACAGGAATAACTTTGACCATCCTAATGAGACAGACAAATCTGTTTCAAAAATACTTCCAGGATTAAAAACGAGAGAGCTGAGATATAGACACTAAAGAAGTGCTATACCTTACTCTTATTAACGAAATGCTGCGTTGAGCAGCCTATAGCATCAGAATGAAATTAATTTTTTGGTAACCAGTGAGTCAGTGTATCAACTTCTAAACAATAGGAATGAATACTTGTTACTTTACTGATTAAAAAACCTGTCACAGTGTGAGAAATGCATGCATGCTAAGACCTATCTTCAATAGTGCCTGGAAGAACGACCTGGAAAGAGTTACTTTAATGAGGCTTTGTAATTTAAATGTAATTAACAACATGTTAAAATTAAGCTAATGTACCAGAGCAACAAAGATTTCACGTAATTTGTAGCCAATAGTTCTCCCAACTCACTAAAATCTGGAGTGATTGGCTGAGAGAGCAGAATCATTCTCTATAAGGTTATAATGTCAAACTATTCAAAGTCAGAAATAGGAGGGAGATGTGTTGTTTACAGAGCATCTAAAACAAAAATGCTGCCCACTTTTAAAAGTGACTCACATATTCTATAATTTTTACGAGTCCCATAATTGAGCAAGAATGATTTAAACGTTCTCAGAGTTTTTAATACTGAGCTGACAGAATTGATCTTTTAATGACTTAGGCTGTTACATGTTTGCAAATTTACAAAAAAGCAAGTCAAACTGCATTTTAAACATACACAACACAAGTGTAGGTCAAGGCACCAAAGCTTGAAGAGATAGAAACTTCCCAGGTGAATACAAAAAAAATCTGTATTTGTTATGAAACTATCGACGTCTGTTCGTAATGTTTGAACAATGGAGTTGGGACAACATCCCCCAGACCAAATGTTGATTCTGGAGATGCTCATTCTGCTGCCCCAGCTGTCTGCTGATTTGGGTAAAACTCAGACACCCCACAATAAAAATGCAAATGTGTTGACCTGACCTGTCATAGCAGTTGAAGTCATCCAGCCAGCAGCCTTTCTTCACCAGCTTGATGGTCCCTGAGGAGTTGAGCCAGGAGGCGTAGCAGTGCAGCCGCTTGTCCTTTTCCCCCTCGCAGCGCTCAAATCCACTCTGGTTGGTCCGCTCTGTTCGCCAGTTATGGTTGTAGTACACACATTCTCGGGTCTCCACCTCTCCCAGACTGTACCCTGATGTGGACAGAAAGCCTTGGTCAGCAATGCATTGCAATGAACTGAAACACAGCGGGGGGGAACAGAGACAAATGGCACAGGATTCGCGCTGCGCTACAAACGAAACATCGTGGAGCAGAGACGATCATCTCTTTGGCACGTAGCCAGTTTTGGGAGCTTTCTGTGGTAAAAATGAAGGAAAAAAAAGAAGAAGTTCCTCTGGGCTAAGAGAATGTTGCTGGATACTGGCTCAGCATAATCCCATTGACTAAATGATCTATTGAGAGAAGAAATAAGCTAAATGCTCAGAGAAATTATCAAATTTAATTAGCTATAGAACAATGATCTGCCTGCTGTTGTATAGAAACCTAGCATACACTCCAACACTACTCCTACTGTTTTCCTAAAATATTCACTCAGTGAATTTTGTTATAATTAGTGTGCAGAAAATGCTACAAAACTTCGCAAAATGTGTAGATGTGGCATCTATCTGTATTCAGACATCTTGAGCGAATACTCTGTAGAATCAGCTTTTTACTTTTTTTGGTGTACGCATTTGGCAACAGACTCTCCTACTGCTCCAGAGTTATTGTCTTCTTGGCCAGTTCTCTGTTAAAGTTTTACTTTTCCCAGCTTGTCGGTTTTGATGGATGACCGTGGATAAATAGTGTATCATGAGATTATCACAGGACGGCAGGGAAACATTCACTGGCTATCCAATGTCCCAAAAGAAAAGAAAAAAAATCCAATGATATTGAGGAACTAGGGCTGGGCAATTAATCAATATTACACATATATTACAATAGACATTTGATCAATATCAATAGAAAATACATCTGACAGAATGTTCAATAATTTCACTGAACTCTGATCCAGAATCACACACTAAGGCAGGTGGCATCAATTAACTCTCTCAATTTGGTTGCCTCCTCAACCTGCTGAGTAACTTACGCAACAGCAGTTTCAAGTTGTCACCATGCATCATAACTACTTGATAGTTTAAAAAAACGAAGTGGAGTGAAAGGAGAAAATGATTGCAGCAACTCAAGAGGAAATTGAGAAATAAACAGAAAACGCCACGTCAAAGGTTTAGCAGTATTTCAGATATTTAAAACAAAAACCATAATTATTTATATTGATTGATAAGAAATCTTTATAACTCGATATGTTTGAGTCAAAATTTTGACATGTCACTTTATCCATGAGTTTTAGAACCTCAGCCACATCCAATATGGCCATTAAAGGCCCATTCAACTGACCAAATATATTACAGATATTCAAAACTCTTCTTTGCAAATCTGATATTGCAATGAGGATTACAATTTGATATAACGCGTTGCTCTAATTCAAAGATTGGCATGTTTTCTTTATTAAACAATCCTATAGTAGAAATTTTCTCCCTCATCTGGCAGCTGTGTTTCCTGGTCTTTATGGTCAGAGAGCAGCTTTATTTATACATTATCCATTTCCTCATTAGTTCTAAATTGTATTTAGGTGTGCCAGAGCAAAAAGGCTAAATGAATAATTAATGTCGTACTTTCATACTTTTTTATCCACCACACATTTTAAAAATGAAATTTTCCCTCCACCTTCAGTTAAACACAACCATGTGCATCACATAAAACTACAATAAAATACCCTGAATTTTCAGGTTACAATGTGAAAAGATTCAAAGGGTGTGAATATTTTTAGAAGGCACCAAGTGAAAATGCAATTGTGTTTGTAAGGACAGATAATGTGTTCTTTAAATGGCATGTATCTAAAATAAATGCTCTCGTTACCTCAGCTGAAATGTGATAAGAGCAGCCAATCTCTAAATGCAACAATAGAAAGCTGTAGATAATGTCCCAACAGACTCTGATGTTGGACACACACTCAACACACAGCGTACAGAAGCAAATGACATGTTGTGAACGTCAGTCAGAATATAGCTTGGACATTCAGGCTCAATCTTTGTTCAGAGGGAAAAAATAGAGCCTGTCTCTTTAAATCCCTGCCTATAGGAGCCTGCCCATCCCCCAACTTCACCCCCACCAACCCATTACACACACACTCACTCACACACACACATTCACACATTTAGCTGTCCAGCACCACACAATAGACTTTATTCCATCATACAGGGGATGCATGAAATGACCAAACACCAGGCTCATTACACAGGAGGGACAGAAGAAAAGATATTAAAGCCAAGCAGGCGCATTCATTTACACTCTTTTTACAGCAGTGATGCTCAATGCTCCACTGAGCCGAGATGGCATTTCTGATATCTGTGGTCACGTGATCCAAGAGGACTTTTACTACAAGATCATTCCCCCCTGAATCCTCCCCCTCTGTCACTTTACTGGGTTTTTATACCACAAACATGAATTCTGGCGAAGCAGCTTACTTCATATATCCTTCCTACTCTTCATGCCCCCCCCCGTCTATAAGCCATGGAGGTATTAGGGGCAGAGATAGTTAAATCTCTAAAACAGCTTCTACACCAGCTGTAGCGAGAAAAAAAAAACCTAGGAGAAATGTATTGATCGTAAGAATATATCTGTTGAGCTTAAGCTGAGGCAGAATAGTGTATTCACATGTGGGGCAACAGGGGCATATTTGATAAGCGAACGGCCTCAAAAACTCACTAAATAACAGAGGGAGAAACAAACAATCATCCATGCTTGGGTCACATGGTTCCAAGGGTGTGTAATGGTAACTTCAGAGCTGAAAATAATTCTCTCCTAAATCAGCTGCTCTCCTTGTTGATCAAATACCACAGATTTACCAAAGAACAATAAATAAATGAAATCCTGACAGAAGTGTTTTTTCACAGGTCGTAGACAGAACAGAAATGAAGACAAGAGATGGAAAACGACACTTGCAAAACATAATGTTAGATTTAACCATTAAAAATTGGATTCTGATTTCACTACGGAAATTATGTCAATACTAGCATATTATTTAAAAGGTACATAGCCAATTTATTTAATTTCATTCAAATGAATGATGGTAAAATTCATTTTAATTGTAAAGTTTGTATTTCCATGCAAAAAAGACAAACTGATCTGACATCTGGCATAAAATTTGAAGAATAAGTTACGTTTTTCAATCTATTACGATAACAGACTTTTTGGTGAGCTCTTTGTTTGGAAATATGTATGAGCCGACAGCTATAAAAGGCTTAAAAATGAGATTTTCAATAGGTTTGCATATGAGCAAATGCCTAATTAGTCCACAAAATGTCTGGTTTTTTATCAATCTGTTTCCATCTCATTGTTTAAATATAGCATTATGGTTTACATATCAGCAGATTTTTTTGTTTAACATATAGTACTGTTTGTCACCATTTTTAATGTTGAATAAATATTTCATAGTAAAGAAGGGGATGTTGTAGTTGAGAGTAGAAGTCAATTGTGTTTGTGATTCTGGATCATAACATTGCATAGCTATCAAAGTAAATTAAGAGACAAACTACCCTAAAATTACAACATTTCGGTTATAATTTCAACCAAAACAAATAATCCTTGTATCAGTTTAAATATATTTTCCTTCTCTTTCACAAGAAATTATTTTGTCACACCATTGTCTTTTTTGTTACCAAGATGCCATGTAAAAGCTCAGCTTGCTAGCAAGTTTGACTTTAGCATTAGCACTGCTGCTAAATCAGAATGAGCCTATTGCCCAGTTTGTGCACTCAGACAAGGAATCCAGACAATAGAATCTAACTATGTTTAAAAATGCAATAAAAAAAAATACAAGTTTGTTTTCTTCAAGAAAAAAAAAGTATGAAGGCTTCCACTGGGGAAATTTGTGCATCAATTTGTACTCACCAAATGGACAATTGATATTTGAATGTTCAACTGCTGATAAAAAAAAGTAGCATCATATAATCTGCTCACATACTCCAATAAATATCTGCCAACAGCAGGTTGATAAAACTTGTTTTGGTTTGATCAATACTTATAATCAGCTCTCTAGAGTGAACGGGACATGAAATACTTCTCAACAAGCCAGGTGCCCAGAATTGCAATGATTTATTTCTACATAAAAATGTAAGTAGAATTAGATAAATGTCAATGCAGGACTATAAAATGGTAAGAAGGAAGGCTAATCCACAGTTAACAAAACAATTGTAGTATTTATTACCAAATTAAAAGTAGCCAATTTAAGATTTCACAATTAATATTCTTGAATAAAACAGACAAATGCCCATGGGTAAAACGCAATACCCACCAAAGTTCTTTTTTATAGTGTATAAGGTTTCAGGATGTTGATGCAGCTGCTGCCTTCTATTCCTGCCACCGTTGAGGAAGGCGAGCAACAGTTTTAATTTTGGAAATTTGTTCAACTTCTTAACACAGAACTATCGCGTTACGTGTATTTTAAGCTTTGGGCGAAATAAAGATGCACCTTCTAGTAAATACATTTCAAGAGAGAAAATTAAGAGTAGCGGTCAAAGAAGATTATGACCGAGAGATTTAAATCCCGGCTGAATGGCAGCGCCAGTAAAGTTTAACCGAGGGGTCGACATTTCAGACAATTAACGATCTTTTTCGACGGAAAACCTTTGCACATTCACCACCAACAACAACAAAACAGAAAACAAACAGCTGCTCACCTGCGCACAAAGTTCCCAGAAGAAGTGAGCAAGTCAGCCATGAAAAAGACATGTTCCGCTTTAAATACAGGACAGAAATTTCGTCCTCTTTCTTTCGCGAACATTAACACTTAGGTTGGCCAAAAACATCAGTCCGGGATCAAACCGACCACAGGCCTCTCCGGTTCCTCCAGCAGCCTAACCACCACCTCCACCTCCTCCTCCTCCTCCACCACAACGCGTATCAATAGCCGCGACGCTGCAACAATGTTGCAAAGAAAAGGAGCGATTAATTGACTGCCGGGGTGTTAGTCCGCGAAAAGGTGCCGCATTTCGCATCGGAAACGGCTCCGCGAAGCAGTTGAGGCGTCCGAGTCGATGTCAGGACGCCGTTTTTTGAGGTTATTCGCTGGAATAGTAGCACCGCTGCGTCGGGGAGGTCGGTCGGGGGTTTACATGCATGTTACTGATCTGTGTCCAAAATGGCTTCTAAATGGGGAATGGGCTGCAAACAGGGAAACCCGGATGTGTAAACACAAAGGGGGGAACTCAGTTAGCCACAGAGTGACCTTAACGCGACACCGTGGATTAAAAAAAAAAAACGTCTCTTCAAATTATGACTTTATTCCGACGTCCTGTCGGTGATTATCACGTTTTCTTTACACACTCGGGCTGAATAGTAGCGCCGAAGAGGAATGTGAGTTCCGGTGTATTTATATCGGCGAGCGATAGGGGATTTGGGCTTTTTCTTTTATCAATGTGAGGATTTTCACTGGACTTTTGAGTTCTTACACCTAAATGTTTTATTTATTTATTTTATTCATGTTTAAGGGAGACCGCGGTTGGTTGTGGTAGTTTTTACGCTTTTATATTTTGTTCATAATTAGGAAATACCTACATAATCATTCCTGTATGGGGTTCCATCTGTATCAAAAAAAAGTAGAAGCCATATGTGTAGATGTGTCGTTGCTATGTGTCGTTGGTCTATGTGGCATGTAGATGCTGCATATGTAGATTGCATATGTCTATGTCGCATATGCGTTCACTGCATATGTGTTTGCTGCATATGTAGATGTTTCATATGTCTACATTGCATATGCTTTCGCTGCGTATATGTTCGCTGCACATGTCTATGTTGCATATGCGTTCGCTGCATATGTGGTTCGTGTCGTTGGTCCTTGT
>CAEGAF010121830.1:0-12536 GCA_903067075.1 Micropoecilia bifurca | reverse complement strand
ACTGCATTTGCCTTGTTTTACTTTTTACTTATACTTTTCATTACATTACTTGAGTCCATCCATTTTTACAGTAATTTCCATACTTAAGTACAAGAAAATTCAGATACTTTAAGACTTTAACTCAAGTAACATTTCAGTCAGTGACTTGGACTTTTACCAAAGTCGAGGTACCTAAACTTTTACTTGAGACTCTGAGATTTCAGTACTTTATACAACACCTTTAACTCACCAGCGGTGGTTCGTGTGCCTGCAGGCGTCCGGCTTCAACAAGTCGCAGGCCGAGGGTCGGGTCCTCCTGATGGTGGTCGCCATGGTGACAGGCTACCTGCTGTGCTGGACTCCATACGGCGTCGTGGCGATGCTCGCCTCGTTCGGACGGCCGGGATCGGTGCCGCCTGCGGCCGCTTTGATTCCGGCCCTGCTGGCGAAGACCAGCACGGTTCTCAATCCGGTCATATGTGTGCTGCTCAACAACCAGGTAGGAGAGCATAACTACCTACCACAACTACCGGTGGGTTTGCTGTAATCATCTGTTGGGTGCTTTGTATGGAGCTAAACTGGGGCCATAATGTTTGCACAAAAGAGAAAAAGAAAAGAAATTGAAATTGAACAAAAAGATTTGAAACAAAAAAAAATAAAAAAAAAGATTTGAAACAGCCTCTCCTTGGGTTGCCACGTTATCGTGGTGGAGGGTTTTGAGTGTCCCAATGGTCCTAAGGACCGGGGTTCTTAACCTTTTTTGAGGTACTGAACCTACCAGTTTCATATGCGCATTCACTGAACCCTTCTGTAATGATAAATATGATTTCCCCCCCGCCCCCCCAAATTGAAGATACAGGGGTGACCCAACTAGCGTCTAGTTGGGTCACATCAAGATCACTAAGTCTTCTTAAAGATAGTCTCTGAGGCCAAAGGTATTTAAAATTTGCCACAGTTTCAACAGGTTTGATATCGAGAGAAACTGGAACCACTTTAAGGTCTTATTTAGATCATTTAATTAGCTCTACATTCTTAAGAGAACTAAAAATTAATAATAAAAATAAAGACTTTGCGGTATTCTGATTTAGTTATGTAATTATATTAGTTGTGTTACCACCCCACGCCACTAGAGGCAGTAGCAAACCCGAAAAGATGTGACTAAGGAGCAGATTTAGAAGAACACCGAAAGCTACATAAAGACATAAGTTCAAATCCACGCTGAGTGGAGCTCCTTCAATCAGAGCTCCTCCTCCGCAGCTCTGATTGGCTAGGCAATGTAACGTGATCCTCTGATTGGCTAAGCAATGTAACGTGATCCTCTGATTGGCTAAGCAATGTAACGTGATCCTCTGCAGCAAGTGATGGGAACGCGGCGCGTCATCACGACTTTACACAAGTGTGTCTTTACCTCCGAGGCAGAAACTCCACCGAACCCCTGAGACCGACTCACCGAACCGCTGGGGTTCATCAAACCAGGTTAAGAACCAGTGGTGTCACCCAAGGCAGACAGATCATTTTGAAATTGAAGAAAACAGATTGAAATGGAAAAGAAAATATTTAAAAGGGGAAAAGGAAGATTTAAAATTGAAAAAAAAAAACATTTGAAATTGAAAAATTATTTTGAAATTGAGCTTGAAACTGGAAAAAATATTTAAAACTGAAAAAAAGATTTGAAACTGAAAAATTATTTTGAAATTGAAAGTTTGAAACTGAGAAAAAAGTCTGAATTGTAAACATTTTTCAAAACTCCTTTTGAGATTCAAGATCTTTGTTTTTTTAAGTTTCAGATTATTTTTCTTTAAACTAACTTTAAGGCCCCAATTTAGCTCCATACATTTGGCTATAAAACATTGTTTTCCTTCCATTAAAACATAATGGAAGGAAACTGGAACGTACCCACAGTATAATGCTGCCACTCCCATGTTCCATAGTGTAAATTGTGTTTAGGTGCTCCGTTCTGTTTTTAGCTACATTAATGTTTCCATCCTCTCTGAGCAGCTCCACAGCATGATGCTGCCATCACCGTAGTTTACAGTAGGGAGGGGGAAGGTGTAGAGTTAATGTTTAACACAGAACTTTACCTGGTTCAGTAAAGTTCCTCTAAGACAGGGGTCTTAGAGGAAATATTTAAATACTTTTAACTTATTTTGGTTCAAGAGTTTCTTACAGCATTTCAACAGAATCTCTATTGAAAACCTGTTCTTTATCAAACAAATGAAAATCGCTCTGTTATATTCAAAGTTTTGGATTTTGCTTTATAATCCAACCCTGCAACCATATTTTCTCCTGAATTATATTTACAATCTTACTAAACCCAATCACTGTTCACATCTTGAAATGTTTTTTTTCTTCATATCAGAGGTAAATTGTGTTGTACCATCTTTACTGTCTGTACAGTTTCTCCCCTCCTTGTGCTTCTCTCAGTTCTCCAGATGTTTCCTCAACATGATCAGCTGCAGTTCAGAGGATTCTTCAGCCGACGTATCGAGCAGCAGGAGCATCTGGGCTCAGAAAATGCCAACGGAAGAGCCAAACACGGACCCTGCTTTGCTCCCATCCACTGACCATAATGTTCAGATACCTTTTCAGGTCTAAATGGCTCACAGTGAAAAGCAGCAGCACAAAGAAACCATTTCTGTTGATCTTTCTGCCTCTCATTTTTCTTTATTTGGAAGTCAGAGGTGCTGTGTTGTTAACGCACCACAAGAGGGCGCTATGGACAGAAGAAATAAGTACGATCCTGAGTAGAAAGATGTTTGTCTTGTAATAAACCATAGAAAATGCCTGATGAACATTCAACCAAAATAATTTATTAAGAAAATAAAAGTACATTTTGAAAAATATATACAGTCATTACGCTTGACAACCACTGACTGAGCTTTTGGTGAGTTTATTGGTCTGAATACACATTCACATTGCGATGAACTTGGGAGAAAAGTTGAAACACTGTCAGGCAGGAAATGATGGGATGTGTCAAGAATCTGCGGAAAACAGTTCACTGTGAAGAGCTGACATTTAAAACGCAAATTAATCCAATAGTCCACCAGTCTTACTTGGAAATTGTAAACGAGTCTCGAGAAGAATGTAATGTAATCTCAACGCCGCAGTTCTCGCTGTGAGATAACGGCTGCAATGAAAGTCTGTTCAAGGTGCGTCCGTAAAGTGGCAGAGAGCCGCCATCTTTAACTGGGATGAGGAGGGTCTGCTGCCATTTTCTCTCTCTGAGGGAAGAACAGAAACATTTCTCACTCACGCGAAAAGAAAATTACAGAAAAAGACAAGAGAACATGCGGCTGTCAGAGTCATGTTGCTTCCTCAACAGCAGAAATTCAATTCATTCTAGAGAAGATTGTCCTCAAAGCTGGTTTTGACCAAAGAATACTGATAATTTTCCAAATAATATGACAGTAAAGACAAAAGATCTAAACTCAACCTTTGCCCTATAAATTGTAATAAAATGTATTGCAATAAACAATAATATTGAGTCCACTTTCAAGCAATATACTGGCAATGGTATAACCTTTAAAGATTCAAATATCAATAAACTTTAAACTCTAATGAATATTTAACACTGGAAGACATTTTACATATCCAAAATAAATGAACAAAACAGAAACGACAAATAAAATGGCGTTTCATAAATAATCCAAATGGAAATTATTGAGCTCATTTTAATTTCTCTTGCAATAAATTGATTTATTGCTTTACTGTGACGAGTCAAATTGCAACGATTCAAAAGAAAGAATCACCAACAACCACATATATAAGTATAAATAAACACAAATAGAAAAAAGTCTACTTTTAAAAAGAAACAAACCAACAACCCTTTGAAGTCATGGCTATTAAACTGTTGAAATATATAAATAAATTTTAGAGTCACAATCATTTATGGGAAGAAAATAACATTTAAAAATAAAAACAAAATGCTCCTGCCCCTTACCTGTAAGTGGTTAAAAGGAGACGTGATGGGATTCGCTTTCGTGTAATCAGGAGGGTTGGCGTGTGGATCGTAGCCCAGGCGAGCGAGCATCGGGGCGATTTCAGCCATGTCGTCGATCACATCGCTGGGAATGTTTCCCACCCACTTAGAGAGCGCCTCAGTGTTCACAGGCTTCACCACCTGGTCTGTGGAGCGTTCAACCCTGTCCACACACACACACACACACACACACACACACACACACACACACACACACACACACACACACACACACACACACACACAGACACACACACACACAGTTGGCCATCAAATTACAGGTCTGACAGGGCAAAGGTGAAACTAACCAGATAAGGAGAGAAAAACTGAACACACTTTTTAACAGTGTCTCTAAACATAAAAGTTCAAACCAAACAGGACGTAAAAGAAAAAAATGGTAAAATTTTTCAAGAGTAAAAATCAATAGTTGGCCAAAAAAAAAAAAAAAAAAAAAACTACACATGTTAGATGAACAAAACAAAAAAAACAAAACAGAACAGCTTTCTCCACAGACTCAGGTCAGGTTGTGTTTGGCCAACAGGTGAGCTTACCTGACAGTTGAGCTTACTTGCAAAATAAACCAGATAAAGAAAAAAAAAACTGGACACGTTTTTTAACAGCATCTGCAAAATGTATTTTTTAAAGATTTGTAAAGTCAAAGTAGCAACTCAAACAGGAAGTGAAAGAAAAAAAATCAACAGTTAGCTAAAAACCTGTGAAAGAACAAAAAAGTTGAGAAGAAATAAAAAAAAACAACAACTAATAAAACCCATAAAGGACATGGCATTTCACTTTCCAAGTCTAAGTTGATGCACACGTCAAAAATAAAAGCAAAACTCAGGTTTATTTTGTAACATCTTCGTGAAAGGTTATGAAACATCTGTGTGAGTAAATGTTGCATAAGTAATGAAAAATAAGAGAGCTAATTCCCCCTGAATGCGGACTAAGTCCTTTAAATAACAGATTTGGGTTTAGCATAGTACGGCGGCCAGATTCCCACCAAATCCCCTGAACGGCTGCCCAGCAGAAAGATGCTGCGCTTGAATGACAACAAGTGAACAAAGCAGCACAAATGAAGTCTGCAGGGGGAGAACGCCAAGCTGCTTTAGAAGAAAACTCTGGCAACACGGCGGCTCAAGTCCGATACAAATCTCCCTCCCAACCTCAGCTGCATTTTAATTCAAAACAATTCTCTAAAACCAAACCCACATAAATATATAATAGACAAGCTTGAACATTTTTTACAGCCTAAATATTGTAACATAATGCCTAAGCATGAATCCTCAGTGGTTATTAGTTACTGATGGGTGATCATTCTGCACCAAAATCAATCACTCTACAAATAGATAGCAGCTGACTCAACCTGCATCAGTGATGAATGTGTTATTACTAGAGGTGTGTCGATCGATCGATCGATCGGTCACCGGTCATAAACGGACAATTTTTGTGAAAAAGTGCATGATCGGTGATCATTGGCTCTTGTTGCCGATACCGATCACCTGCATCTCATTTCTCAGCCTGTCCATCTCTCCTCCCTGCTCTGCATAATTACTCCACTCAGTCAGAAACAGCCACTCAGAACTAGCAGTAACCGGCTAGCCGCCATGCTAACAGGAAGTTTTCATTCAGTAACTCAGGATTGTTTATTGAACCTGTATTTGCCCTTGAATGTTAAGTTTTATTTAGGCTCTTTGCATTATTTAGACTCTTCAGAACCTTCATGTGTCATCAGTCTGCTAAAGATAGTATTACTGATAGCAGTACAATTTGCACAATACCAGTTTTGATTAGTTTACTTCTTGGAAAAAGTTATTAAAAACAACTTTTTGTCTAAATTAAGGTGAATTCATGGTTCCTTTTTCCACATAATGTAACCAGCAGTGTTTATGATAAAAAAAAATTTAAAAAAATTATGTGATCGGTGTCTGTGATCGGTATCGGTGATCGGCCCTCATGGGTGATCGGTATCAGCATTTGCAGGAAAAAACCTGATCGGCACATCTCTAGTTATTACTGTGGTTTATCAAACCCAAGAAGCAAAAGAAAGGGTCGTTTTTTTGTGGCAAAGCTAAGCTTGGTCCAAACTGGGTCATGACACATGGAACCGTAATTATAAAAAAAGCCACAAAAGATAAGCTGAAACGGAAAAGAATTGAGATATTACAGAGAAAATGCTCAATCTGATTACAATATGGTGGTGTGCGATCCTAATAGCTTTGCATAAACAAATGACTGCAAACCTCAACGAGACAGAAGCTTTGTTGCAGACATGTGATGGTGAAGATACTTCCACAAAGACGTGGAAGACCGATGAGGTTACATGGAAAACAGTTTATAACAGAAACTACAAGTAAAGGAAGTTACTTTAAGGCGCTTTCACACTGCAGGGACGGGACGGAACGGGACGGGTGTGTTCACATTACAACTTGTGTTCCACATTAGTATCCAAAAGGATACTAATGTTACAATTATGTTCTTGCCTGATACTGTGCTAGAGTTGCTTTAAATGGATACTTTCATTGCTGCAGTTACAGTTATCAGTTAGTCAGTCATAAAAAAAATTGTGTTTATGTCTAAACAAACTGGATTGAATTATTGTATTAATATTTATTTATGTATTAATATTTATTATGTATACATTTTCAAAAAAATTTTTAGATCAGTTTTTGCCACCTCCGGGGACGGACGGTTTGGACCAATAACCGAAGCTCACACTGGTGAGATGTTATAGTTCCAGGTTTCACCGATTCAAAGTGGCTCCAGAACTTTCAGATCTCGAAGGACACAATAAATTATCTGTGTGCAAGATTACGCCACGTTTTAGAGCGAACAGATACCAACTTTGGGAAATGTGTCCCATTGAAAAAAAGAGTCGGAACTGCTTTATGGAAGCTAGCTACAAGCTCGGAATACCGGAGCATCGGACAACTTTTCGGAGTTCTGTGCTGCAATACAAACTGAATTATTGCCTGAACTGATTAAAATCCCCAGTGCAGAGACATTTGAAGAAATAGCAGCATATTTTGAGAACCGCTGGGGTCTCCCACAATGTGTTGGTGCGATAGATGGTTCCCACATACCTACACTAGCTCCAACCACATACCACAGTGACTTTTTTTAATCGAAAAAGGGAGGCATTCTTTGACTCTGCATTGTGTGGTGGATTGAAGTCCATAGATGGTTTCCATTTTATTGTACCACCGCCAGTCTTTCCGACCTCTTCCACTCCGACCATTGCTGTCCTTAACTGCCCGGTAATCAAACTTCAATTTCTTCAACTTCTCTCGACACTGTTTGGAAGTTTTGATGTAGCCGGCCGAAGACATTTCCTCTGAGATGCGGCAAAAAACTTTTTCATTCCTCGTTGTCCCATCTAAATCATTTTGTACTCGTTGATCAGCGAGTAAACTAAGAAAAAAATTTATCTCCTCATTTGACAAGGTCATCGGATCCATTGCCGATTAAAACTAATATAAAAATATCAATAGCCTACAGTGAGAGCCAGCTGTCAACAGGAAATCAACGTCTGACTCCATAACAACCAGTGGCCAATCAGCTGCTGGAACGCTTGGGGCCGGTGGAACGCAAGTTGTAATGTGAACACACCCAACATAAATATGTTCCGACTTCTTCACACACATCTGATAATAAAACCTAAGATCAGAAGTGCTTTTTAAAAACTTTTTAATATGGTTTGTTTTTTAAAGTAAGTAGCACTTAAAGCACTGTTACACAACAAAAGATGGCTACCTTCAGTGAAATATTTAGTGATAATATTGGCCACATTTAGCTCTTAACAAATGAATAATTTATTGTACTTAAGTTTATAATTTATTAAATGAGATCTGCACTTATTTCAATCTTGTGTTTCTTGTGAAAGTGAAATGTATTTCAACTTCTTACAATAATAATTAAAAAAACAACAAAGTCCAGTTATTCTGAGGAGATTCCAATGAACTGCCTAGACTGACACCTGTGGGAATTTAAATCATAAAGAAAATATGAGTTTCTATGCTTTCTCAAAAATAAAAATTAAAGTCAAGATCAATATCTAATGTGGATCCCTGTAAAAATAGCCGTAGTAAAAATCACATTCATTTCAGGAGCTCCCACTCAACCCCACAGCCGGTTATTTATCTTGACTTTCCTTGTTACAGAAAATGAAAGACCTGTTATCTTTAAAATGTAGCTACATTTGTTCTTTTTAAAAACACATCCGAGTCTTACTGAGTCACTAATTAGCAACTCTTATTTTTAGATTCTCCTCCACAAGTTTTAGACTTTTAATCTCATTCCACCCGTCTACACACAACTTCTCACAAGAAGCTCATCAATGACGTGCAAACAGTTTCTGTGCTGTTTTTTTAAAAAACTTATTTTAGGTTGAGGTTTGGAGATATCTGCCTCTGAAACTTTTGCTTGCACGCCCACACCAGAAGTGAAGCACTTTTTATGCAAAACTACATTTCAAGACGATTTAATTTACGAGAAAACATGGTTCTAAGTGGAATATTCATGGTCAAACAGAACAGACGTGAATGATGAGACATGTCAGTGTTTGTTGCATTAACGTGTCAAACACTCACTTGGACAGCGAAACACCACCAGCCTTCCCAATCAGCTCTTCGTGGTGCAGCACCGAGTCGTCCCACTGCAGCTCCAGGAAATGAAGCAAGTTCCTCATTTCCTGCTCGGGGTGGAGAACCAGCTGCTCGTATCGAACAGGTAAACATCGCGCTTCCCCCACCGCCTGGCACTGGCTGAACATGGCCTCCACTGCGCTGCTCCACTTGGTCAGACAGTCTCTGTAGCTGCTCAGGTCGAAGCCCGAGATGGTCACCTGAGACAAGCAGTCAATAAAAAAAACTGAAATAAAGTAAAAAAAAAAAAAAAACAACCTTTCACTAGAGATTCTGCTTTGCTGTGAGAAAACATGGCTGACGTTGTTTCACTCTCCCACTCTAACCACTAACATCTCAACAGAGAGCGCAGAATCAGCACAAATTTGTGATGTGCCAGCTTGGAAATATGAGCCTGCAAAACAGAAGCCATAGAAGATGTTTTCCAGCCCCGATGCAAATAAACAAGGAAGAAAACAAGCTCACCTTTCGAGATATCATGGAGTGGACGGTTGCCCGGCCATCTCTCAGCATGAGGACAAACTTGGCTTTGGGGAAGATGCGCGCCAAATAAGACAGGGACTTCAACGCAAATGGGTCCTTGTTGCAGAGACGAGGTGCAGGCTCTCCATGGCCGACTATCACCTGCAGCGCACACACACAACACGATTCAATACAGCCATGAGATATAACTACAACCCTACAGTAAAGTAACTTTCTTCAAACTAACCTCCCCCAAATATCAGCACCGTTTAAATACCTCCACAATCTCTTGCCAAACTATTTTCTCTTACAGCAGGAGGAAATGGAAATCTGTAAAACTCTTGTAAAACGTTTGAGATTACAGAGCAGCTTCATGTTCCAGCAGGGCAATGATCCTAACCACAGCCTGAGCTACAACAGAACCAATTAACCTAAACCATTAAATGTGTTAGAAAGGTGCTCATAAAAACCTGAATTAAAATACATTTTGGAATCTGTGGAAATACTACAAACATAGATCCAAAGATACTCTCCGCACGGCCTGACAGAAACTCAAGTCAGCTTTGCACAACTCAGTGGCAAAGTTGTGCAAAGCTGAGAGAGACGGAGAAATTTTGCAACGTCAGACTGAAGCTGGGCCAAACACTAAGGCACTAAGGCTGAGATTTAAAGAGGCAGTACTATGCGTTTTATAGGCACATAGTGCCGTTTATAGCATAACCAAGTAACTATGCTACGTTTACTCCCAGGAGGAGCTGCAACTTGAAGGTGGAGCTCAAGTCCAACCAGGCGATTTGCACAGCTGAATGGTTGTCATGGAGATTAAAGGATTTCTTGAACATGCATGAACGAATCAAGTCAATACTCCAGGTACGTTTTAGATAAGGGAATAACACTGGAACATGATGTAACTTTTTTAAGAAGTTGACTTTACATGATTCTGCCCCTTTTTTTGAAAAGCCACATTTTCACATAGCAACTCTTTCAACACATTGACATTGTGCTGAGCTAATCTTGCAATCCAATGCGTTTATGGACACAAGGGTGTTTGAGGCTCTCTAGTCTCAGACGAACCGCTCACCTCCAACAGAAAGGCTCGCACCGCTGCGTCCAGCACCTGGTCAGTGACGCCGGCCTCGTCCAGCCGAATCCTCTCCCTGACGGAGCGACTCCAGGTGGCCCTCATAGCCAGGAGGCGAGGGATCACCCTGGTCTCCTCGCCGCACCGAACGGCGCCGTGCGCATCCAGCATCACGCGCATCAGCGTGGTGCCGCTCCGAGGAAAACCCCCGATGAAGATGAGGGGCGTGTCTTCCGGGAAGTGCGGCAGACTCTGATTGCCCGAGGCCATGTTGAACTTCATCCAGTGGTAGCGGTGGCTTTTCCGAGGGCAGTCTATGGTGTTCATGCCCAGGTAGAGCAGGGAGGCGGAGCAGAGGAGCACGAAGCCCAGCAGCATGTTGGTTCTGCCTCGCATGGCTGCCGTGGTCTTTTCTTTGGGGAAATCAGGAGCACATAAAATAAAACTTGGGTGGTGTAGATGGATTCTGATGCGAGAGAATCCACGTCTTAAAATTTAACCGGAGTCATTTAGACATAATCGGATCAATAGAGAAGAGTCCGACAGAGATGAGTGGAAGCGAGGCTGAAGAAGCTGCAGGCTGGGATTCTTCCTCACTCCTCCACAGCCATCACGGCGCGTTCTCCGACTGCAGGACCCAAACCTGCCGCCGACGTTGCCTAGCCATGACTCCAACCTAAAACACACACACAGATTTTACACTATGAGTTGGAAGAGTTTTATCAAGACTTTACAGTGTGACAAAGATTACCTCAGGACGAGTTTCACAGCCTTCTGAGTAATCCAGCAGGTATAATTACCCAATTTACAATTCTAATAAAAAGCTCTAAAACATAGCCAAAGCATGAGTAAGTTACTACCCACTAGCAGGGAGTCGTGGAAACTGTTGCTTTGGCAGAAACACTGGAACATCGTCTCTGAGGGGCTGAAATGAAGCTACGATCTTAGTTTTCTTAAAGCTGCTATTTTGCTGCATGGCTCTGGCTGTCGAGCCATATCAAAGTTCACTGCGGCAGGCCGCGACACGTCCAAGGCTACCAATTACAAATCCGTCATGTTTTCCTTCTCACTGACAAATTCTGTCAAACTCAAACACTCAGCAAAGCCAGTTTTAGCTCAGGTTACTACTAACAGAGTAAGACATCCCTGCAACTTCTCCATTTCATTTCTGCAGTGTGTACGGAACATTTCTTGATATAATCCACTTCCCCCTACTAGCATGGAAAATGAGCAAGTCAAGAGTTAGTCTTTCTGCCATCTTTTTCAGACGGAAAGTGGTGAGAGTCTAACATCTGGATGCCACGTGCAGCTAAACGTCCCTGTGCTGCCTAAAAAGAAGAAAAATCTCTGGCCATCAGATCAAAAACAGAAAACATCTGGATGAGGCTCAAGGTGAGGCCTTATGAGCCCTTGGAGTTTTAATGTTTTTCAATCTTTTTTTACTTCTATTTAACGTCCAACTAACATGGATTTACAAGGCAAGTTTTAAATGATTTTTTTCTTACTGAATTTCACTTAAATCAATCATTTTCTGCCCTATGAAATACCTTAAATAAAAATGTATTAAGTTATAAACAATTTAACTTCAGAGGCTATTATACACAAGTTGCTTGCACATAATTCCTCTTCAGAAATTTATCTTAAAGCTAAATCTTTATTTAGTTTTGTGGCCTAAACAAAGGCCACAAAACTACACCCAATGGGAGTAACGCAATAGGAAAAGGGTTTCTGTAAAGTGTAACGATTGTGAGCAAGTACAATGTGCACAAACAGGCTTCAAAAAAGCCACCGTCATCTGACCACTAAACACCAACAAACTAGATCAGTTAAACAAACAGTGATGACTTGGGATCACAGGTTGCAAACAGGTAATGGGGTAAGAGGTGGATGGTAAACAATCTTAAGAAAACAGGAACTAAGAACTAGAAGAACTGACTTCCTGCCAACGTTCAAATGGGCAGAACAACCCTTTAAATTTCCTTTCATTGGTATAAGTTAAAGGCTAAGAACATAAATATATTTTTGAATCATAGCAGTCTGTGCAACTGCAGAGTGCAGCAAGATTTAGATCCGCAGCTTGACAGAAGCATAAATAAAGAAAAAATGTGGGGGTTTTATCAGAGCAAATGCATGTTTGCATGTTCTGTACATGTTTTAACTAGTGCTGTAGTGATACAATAATCTCACGATACGATACACAATATTCTGCTCACGATACGATATATATTGCATTATTCAGCAAACAATACAATTCAATACACTTTTGCAATTTTCTGAAAGATATTAGAGGGACAGAGTGATTTTGGTGATATTTTGTGACTGTTATAGAGTTGGATTGAATTAATTTAACTGAAAACTGATTAAAAGCACCAACTACACAATACCTGCTCTGGTT
>CAEGAF010121803.1:0-11623 GCA_903067075.1 Micropoecilia bifurca | reverse complement strand
TTTATTAATTTATAATTTTTTTTAAATTAAAACAATTTTTATTAAAAAAAGTTAATATTTTAATAATAAGAAAATTTTTTTTTTTTTTTTTTTTTTTTTTTTTTTTTTTTTTTTTTTTCAAAAAATGAAAATGATGAAAATCTGAGCTCCTTTAAATCAAGGCTTAGAACCCACCTGTTTAGAGTTGCCAATGATTAGTGTTAAGTGAAACATCGATCAACACATTTGATGTGTATTTGCTTGGTGATTTCGATTATGTCCTTTGATAGAATGAACAGTTTACTGCTTATTTCATAAATGATGATTGTGTGGTATTTGTGTGATGCAAAGCGCTTTGAACTGCCTTTTTGCTGAAATGTGCTCTACACAGCTTGACTTGACTTTGATTGTTTGAAAAATTACATTTACATTAACTAATTTTAAAAAATCTGTTATGGTAAAATGGGAGGCACAGTCATTTATTTTGGAGAGCCGAAAGTCCAGGATCAGCTTGAACAGGCCAAGTGTTCATGTTTCCCACCTATTTCGAACCACAATGGATATTGAGCCACATAGATATACCGGGAAATTGCCACTGACTGTGCAACCGTGCTAAAGAAAGAAAAATAAAATCCTAAAAAAGGCAAAATAGATGCTAAAACGTGAATACAGATATTTTTAATGCCTTATTCTTTAACATTTTTGTCAGATTGGTCGCAGTCATTCACTCCCCACATGATGCAAGATCAGTTAGGAGGTTGGTACTAAGCCAAGTTTCCATGTTACAGTCACGTCTGATTGTGTATACAGCCTGAATTCCACTTTATAAAATTGACATTTATTTTAAAATCAATTTTAGTTGCCGCTTCACCTTCACTGTCACTAAAGCTTGGTGCTTTGGATTTGCTTTATTGACCACACAAAAGAAGAAGGGGCTGGGGAAGTTTTCAAAGTAAAGCCCTGATAAGGGGAAAAAAAAAGAGTCGGCTTTGGATTTGGCTTTCTGGACATGGCGTAGGTTTAGAGATTTCCACGCTTGTCGTTATCACGGACCATGATTTACACACAATCCTCAGTGCAATATGGTGGTGACTCATTTCTGCATATGTCCTAGCGATTCTATGGTTCATATCAGCTCTTCCAACACACTGCCAAAATGATTCTCAATGGTTCAATGCATCATGTCTCAGTTAAACCAACTCTAACCTCATTCTTCTCTTTGAAATCCGGTGTGTAGCCGACTCTGACTAAGCTCCTCGTTTCCAGAAAACACATTCACAAAAGTGTCCATCTGCCTACTCCTATTGTTCTCATGGATCATTCAATGTTGCTCACAAATCATCGTTCAGTGGATGCTTTGGAGGGATCTGTTAGCCTGTAGCCCACATTCTGAGAGAAAATGTATAAAAAAACGCAAGACTTGAATCTAGTTTTGCATTTTGCATTTTGTGTTTTTCCTTATTCCTAATGTTAGAACGTGCGTCTCTATTTGTGTGCTGATGAAATGAAGAAGTGTGTCCACAACCCCACATTTGTCAAATCTCTTGAAATTAATTTTCCAGGCTCTGTCACTGTTTAATCTGCAGCACAGCACTGCACTGTGGTTTTCTGTGTTTTTACCCATATTTTAACCGTTGTGGAGCAGGCATTTCCCAAAGCTCTGCAGCCTTTGCTGCTGCTGACTCCCACACAGTGCAGCTCAGGGCACAGTGGAAAACATGCAGTCTTTACAGTTAAAGTTAAGGGCTTTTTTTATTAGTTTTTCTTTTGTAATGTTCTCCATCCTTTTCTTTGTTCACTTTGTATTTATTCTGAAAACTTAGAATGATCATTGCGAGTTTTGCAACTGATTCAAATGTTATAGCATCTGCATAAAATAATGTTTGTGCTGTTATTTATTTATTTGTATATCACATTTCAGCAATAAGGCACTTCAGATATACATTATGGAAATTCTTATTTAAGAAGCAGCTAATTATTCAGTATAGCAAAGCTGTACCATCAGTACTTTGTAACCCCATTTGTCCACCAACACCTCATCAAGGCTTGTCCTGGACTGGCTTTTACAGAAATAAAGTGAACCTGAAAAAAAATGAGATTTCACACTTATCCTAATTATTTTTTAGTAATAAATAAATTTGCAATTCATGAGATAAACACAAACCAAATGATCTATCAAACATCGCTGAGGTCTCTTCAGCTAACCACTAGCAAAATGTGACGAGCTTCAAAGAACCGAGTCAACTATTCTTATCAAATGCCACCACATTTTGACCCCTATATGTCAGAATAAGGTCAGGTTAAACACTTCACTGTGGTAAATTTAAATAAAACACTATACTTGTATTTATATCTTAATATCTGATGCTATTCTAAAGTATTCAGGTTTAAGCATTGATAATAATGACATTAGCATGAATAGACACTGAAACGGAACATAATGAAATAGTTGGGCTGATCTCACTCCATATATAAGTAAGTGTGCATAGTTTTAAGCATATAAAATTTCAGAACTCTGTAACTTTGGATGCTGTAGGGAGTTTTCTTTTGGTGTGTATTTTTGCTACCCTGGTCATTCTGAAGATAAACAGTTTTGACTGCACCCCTGAACCTTATGTACACCTTTCAGATTGTTATTTTAAAATATTATTTTTAAATATAATTTATTTTCTGCTACTTTAAAATTATTTACTGCGTCACAAGCAATTCCACTAGAATACGTTGCTTGCGGATGCAACAGAACTGTAAAACCTGAATAAAAAAATGTAAACTCAAACTTCTTTCATGTATTTCAGCCAAGACTTGGATTCCAAATGCAGGAAAGCGTTTCAGGATTACTTTAAATGGTCTTGTGTTTAAAAAGAATGCAGTAGAAGTAATCAAACAAATCAGGCTATGAGGCTATGTCAAACATTTCAAAAGTTCAAATCTGCTTTGTCTGTTTAGTGAGCTGCCTTTTCAAATCTGAAAGAAACTTGGCAGAAGAAACTTGCCGAGCAATGTAAAACTCAGTAGTCAACTATAACAACATATAACAAGGAACCAGAGGCTCTACACCACTAAGCACGATGGATTACAGACATGTATCTTTGTGCCAGCTTGCTTAGTATGTCATCATGTGCTCAAGTGGTACTTTTCCACTCCCCAGAAACAAATAAAACATATCCCTCAAGTTCCATTTTATTATATTTTTCAATTTGATGTACTTCTTGCTTTGGGGAATTTGAGCTTAACTGTGTTTATCCTTGTCTGTAACCCAATAAAAGGACATACATTTCCAAATCTTTGCTGGTTCCTGACAAAAATATTTGAGTTAAAAATAAGAATCGTGATAACTTTTTTTGTTTTTCCATGCCACCTAGCAGGATGCAGACGCATCTAGCATCACTGCATATATGCAGACTTGATCAGTTAGTGTAAAAGAGCTGTTACACACTTGTATGAATTTGCTTGAAAACCACAATAGCCAGCTGGGTTCTTGAGCAGGTTTTCATCAGCACTACATACTAACTTTCTTGTGAGGTTTGTTTTTCTAATTTACATTGCCATAAACAAGAGTGAATTGTTTATGCTTCCCAAGTTCATATACCTCAAATTCCCCAAAGTCATTATGAACTCAATGGGACCAAATGATGCCAGGCTTGATGCACATGAACATTATTATGACTTTAGGATTATGATTCTTCTGTTGATGAATGTTGATTTGAAATGAAAAAAAGATCACATCTCGGGCGCCGTATGCCCATTTATGATACATTTCACATTTTGAGGGGATTTATTCTTTGCAAATCTGTGTGTTCTCTTCATTTTCATAATGCTATTACACCACTGTGCATCTACCTCATGTTTAGATGGCATAGGAAGATGGGCTGTGTACAATTCACTCCCAACATCTGATGGCATAGCAAAGAAACCTGATTCAGATCTAAATGAATCTATGCTCAGGAGAAAAGTACATATTTCTTCTGGGGTTTTTTTTGTTTTGTTTGTTTTTTATGCTTATCTTTTATATAATCAAAAATCAGTAACATCAGACAAAGATAAACTTGGCAAATACAAAATGCTGATTTCAGATATCCAGGCCTTATCACATAAATTAATTGCCCTCTAATCTCTACTTTACTCCACTCCCCTTGTAGATTTGATTAAAATTCAGACATAATAAATTATTTTTGAGTCTGAATAGCAGGATCATATCCTAGCATCCCAATGGACTTTGAATTTAGGTATTAAAATCTTGTTTAGAAGTAGACTTACTTGTGTTGATTTTTGTATTTCTATATAAACCTAAACTCTCAAACTATAGAGAAATGTATCATAAACGGGTGTGTTTCACAATTTTCTGACATAAATCATGGTTTTATTAAGTGCAGATAAACTACAGATTTTTTATTTTCTACGGTAATATGTTTCAGATATTACAGTCAGTAAATGTTGGTATTTTACATTTCTTTACAGTGAATTTACAGAGTTTTTTTTACAGTGTAGGAGGATATGTGCAGTTAAAAATCTGAAGTCACTGCTGGACAGACCTCAAGAACCATTATGTCTCTGACAGAAAACTGTTCTGACTGCTGCCTACGTGCAAAATCTCTTAATCTATGGCTTTTGTAGGAATCATATTTCTTTTCTAGCTCTTTTACTTGTGTGTTGGTCTTATTGAATTTATTACACAGTTTTGTTGTGCACTGCTGCACCTATTGAAATAACTTTCCCTCCTAATCTTTTTTTTTCTCCAGGGCTAATTTTAGTATGTTTTTTCCATGAGATACTATACACGATAGGAAAAACGGCTCGCTGCCAGATCTAGATAAAACTGCAGCTTCAATGAAGCAAAGGCTTTAGGATGTAATTAAAAATGCAAAGAATTTTTAATATTTTGTAATTAAGGCAGAAATAATCACTTCTAAATAGTTTTAAATGTTTTTTTCTTGACTTGGAAAATGAGTCTCTGCTGGTGGAATATTCATGGGGTGGGGTGACGGCGGAGGGAAGATCCTTCAACAGTGAAGATTTCACAGTTGTTAAAGCGCAGACTTTTATGTCACCGGGACGAGACACTGCCTGTCAGATTTGTTAAAGCAGTTTCTGCCTTAACATGCCAAAAAATACAAGCCAGCTGCAAAACAGAAAATAATGCATGTAGATTCATGCTGTTCATCCACACAGTCTTCCCAAACTGTTAATGCAACTTATGTGCTAAATTCAAATGCAAAATTCACTTTGAAATCTAAACGTACACATCTTTATGTGATATTTCTCTTCACGACTGTTTTGTTTTAGTTGAAAAGTTTTTTAACGTGTTTTTATTGTATTGGCTGGTTCATCTTCAATTTCATGGATTTTGACATTATCTCTCCTAGATAAAGCAACTGCGGGATTTATTGTTACGACTAAATCTGCTTTTCATTGCATAAAAATTACTATAGACTCAGAGGATATAGCTATTGTAATGGAATGTATTTGAAATTAATACAATACATTATTGTGTGTATTGTATTACTAATACAATGCATACAATATATTGTATTTATCTATTACTAGATAGATCTAATATTGGATCCATTACTGGATCTATTATGTAATAGATCTGTCACTATATCTAGTAATCTAGATTACTAGATCTACTAATCTAGGTCTAGATTACTAGAAACACATTCAACAGTTCAGGAGTAATGGCAGCCTTCTGCATGTAAGGTTTTAAGATATTTTTTATTCAGAATATAATTCCAGATAAATGTTCTGTCCTTGTTGTTTTTATTTATTGTATATTTCCTTATTTTTGCAGGCAAATTTTATTGAGAAACAAAGTTTCTCTCGCAGTCCAAAAACTAAGTTAATTGGTCTCTCTAAATTGCACCGTCTTAGTTTGTGTCTTCATGGTTGTTTGTGTTCCTTAATGTACTTTCAACCTGCCCAAGATTCTCATGATTGGATAGATGAATATTTTTGGCATCAGAAAGTTTGCTTTAAGTTTTATATGGCATCTGGAAGTTTTATATGGCATCTGGAAAGAAACTGCTGCAAACAGAAAGTCTAATTTCTCCTGAAAACGTTGGGATCATCTGAATTATTAGTCTCCAAAGAGAAAATTATACAACTCCTCCTGTCCTTTCCAACTGGTTTTGTCATAAAAGACAAGTTCACAAGAGGTGAAGTATTCCCAGTTACTCAGATCAGTCACTCCACACGTATGTGGACATTGTGCCAGTACATGTTGCTGTGTATTAGTCAGAACCACCATTTTTTAACAAGGAAAGTCTAAAGCTATGAGTGATGCCACAAAACAGGAAAGAAGATCATTATTCGAAACAGATTCCGCTTTCATAAACTTTCACACAAAAGCTGTTCTCATTGGTTTCTGAAAAATCTGGTACACATCCAAATAAATGACATCAAGAAAAGTGATTGCGACTGGCACTAAAGATAAACTCCTTCATTGTTTTATTCATGAAGTATTTCAGAGGCAGCAAGTCTGGTTTATGGTAAAAGAAATCCCCTGATCTAGAGTCAAAGCAGAATATTGAAGATGAAACAATGTGTGTGTGTGTGTGTGCGTGACATGTTGAGTTGTATTTGTCAATGTCAGCCAAAAGGATTTCATCTAATTTAAGATGCTCCACCGAACAGGACAACCAAAAGTTTTAACATCCCCTGAACTTTTTAACATTTTTTGTAATTTAACCACAAACCTCAACAATGAATAAATAGGATTTCATGTGAGCAAAACAAAATTGAAAGATGAAGTATATGCAGAGTTCAAAACTATAAATAATGAAGTGGCTCATCTTAGTCAATATTTCCTATAACAGTCTTTTAGTGCAGTTATTGCTGAAAGTCTTTTATTGGAAAGGATATTTCTAAGCTTTTTACATTTAAAAACTAAAACATTAACCCGTTGTTCTTGATAAATTAGCTCAGGCTTTTTCAAGGAGCATCTATGAATATCAGTTTTTACAGCTTCCTGATTAGATTTAAGTCTGGACTTTTCCATTCTAGTGTGTGTGTGTGTGTGTGTGTGTGTGTGTGTGTGTGTGTGTGTGTGTGTGTGTGTGTGTGTGTGTGTGTGTGTGTGTTTTTTGTCCTAAATCTTTCCAAAGGCTCTCTGGGTCATATTTCATGTTGTCGTCAGTTATGGGCCTCCACCCCAGTCTCTTTTATAGATCCTAACCAGTTTTTTCTTTTCTCTATTTAAGTTTTTTCAATTAGGTGAACTCTGAAGTAAATTGGCTGCACTGTTTTTTATTTCAGTGCATTCGATGAATCCATACTATCAAGATTTTGCATTTGCATTGTGTTTTGTTTCATTTCATTTGGATTGTTAAGTCCAAATGAAACACTTTGAAGTATTTAATAGTGATCTGACAAAATATGAAAAAGTTAAAGATGTGTGAATACATTTGTGAGATGATGTACATCAAAACTCCTAATGAAGAAAATGAAAGCAAAACCTTTTCCCAGCTTTCATCGCCATCCGAATCATGGTCAAATAATTGACAGAGTCCAAATTATAACCAAAAACAAAGGCCTCTAAAATGGGCAAAGCAAGTCATTAAACATTGCCGGCATAAACAGAACTAATAGTTATTATTAGACAGAAAGTGATAAAAACAGGATGCTGATTGCCACTCATGCTCTATTCCTCCATGAGGCTCAGAGCAGCAGAAACATTTGTCTGAGAATTTTACCCCAAAATAAACAGAATTACCAGCCATTTTGAGATGTGTTTTGTAATGACATGGACATTGAGTGTGCAGAAAAAATTGATTTGTTCTTGGGCCATTGTCTCTGGCTGAAAAGAAATAACTTCATTAGAGCGACCGGGCGCACTCCGAGCTCGGATTACTGGAGCAGGAACTAATACTGAAAGGAAAGGAGAGTAGAAGCAAATGAATTGAAATGGAATAAATTAGGCGAGGGTAAACATAACACAAACAGCAATTATTCAAATTGTAAGAAATGAAAATGTCAAACACACGAAATCCATGTATTATTTATGCTTCACATTATACCACACAGCAGTTCTGAAACAGAGGTTTTGAACAGGGTAAACTCTTGACCTGCATGTTCTCTGCAAAAAAAAAATTAAATCATATTTCATCAAAAAAATAAAAATAAAAAAATCTGAGTCATGATCCAGAGAAATTATTGGATGCTGCTAGCTTTGACAACCTAAATGTATGCACTGCCATGGAAACTGTTTTGACCTTTTGATAACACAAGAACAAAAAATAAATGAATACAAGAGACTTTCTGAATGTCATATTAGAGCTTGCAGTATCTTGTTATACTGCAACAGTTTTGCTGGAGCCGCTGAGCCTTGCAGCAAGTGATTTTGCTGCAGAGGAAGTACTCTGTCAAAATGTTCTTTCAGTTAGCTGAGAATGTCCGTGGATTAGTGCTGTACGTGCTCTGCATGCACAGCTGTGGACCTTAACAGACTGCTGACGATCTAACATGTCCACCCATTTCTGTAAGAAAAATAAGCCCAAAATGAAAATGCTCTGCCCGTTACACGATTCGAGTATAAAAATTAAACAGTGTACAGATATTCTACAGCCATTTAAGCCTATTTTGGCAACCAATAGAATGATCGCTCTGTTTCCTGCGTGATATTATGTTTCCAAAGCAGAATGTCCATTTTATAGCACTGACAAACTTTTTTTCACACAGATGCATCGTTTGAGGCCTGTAAGAGACAAGTCGATGCATCTCCAACTTTGTATCTCTCTCGCTTTCTCTGCTGTCCTATCTAAATTCTCTTGTCCCTGCAGTCTGTCAGGAAATACAATAGATTTGCTGACTTGTACAAGCCGCTGATAATGAAAAAGGATCAGAACAAATATTGGAACCTCTTTCTGTGTTGGCCTCAGTTGCCACAGAGTCTTAAAACTTTACATTATGGATGATGTCATTGGCACCACCCTGTATTCAGAGTGTATGCTACAATTTATTTGGTTTATGGCTCTGTACCACTCTGCCACATGGTTTTTGGAGAGCCTCTTGCGGTGCTGAATCTGGATATAATTTAAAGCAAGTTGTGACGTCAGGACACAAAGTTAAGAGAGTTGTAAGAGGCGCAGCCAAAAACAATTTCTTGGGAGATTTTCAATTATTTCTATCTGTAGGGGCTGAGAGGGGCAGGATATGTTGGCAGCACTGCACAAAAGCTTCAAACAGACCAGTTCAGCATACATTTGCTACTTTATCTGTGCAGTAATTGTGAAATGGTTTGCATGTCCCTCAAACAGGTACTCCATATCTGCCTGAAGGGATTTGAATGGGCCTAACCTCTTTAATAATGTCTAGCAATTCCAGCACCATGTAAACACTGGTAAAATTAAGTTAAAAAAAGCATGTTTGATGTTATCGGTACATGTTGTGATGACAAATAACTGTAGTTGCTCAGGAAACACAAGTTCCCTCGCTCACTTCTTGATATGAATGAGATTGGTCGTAGCCCCTGGACAGCAGCCCATCAAGAAAAGTGTGACTTGTGCTTATTTGCATCTTTTCTCTTGCTGTTCGCTGTGTTGAAAAGTCACATCTGTAAAAATACATACAGTGAGCAAGTAACTTCTCCAGTGACTTTCTGTCCAGGAAGACGACAAATACAGGAGCCAGAGCCAAGTGTATCATCTTCAGACAGGGAACATGGAGGACATGTTGTTCTTATGGGTTGTAATTTCCTCTCTTTCTGCTTCCATTTTATTCATACAACTCTACCAATTTATTTTCTTTTGTTGCAAGTATTTGATGAATCATGGAGATAATCACAGAAATGGTCAAATCTCATGTGTCATGTGTGTCTGAATGAACCAAAATAACTCTAAAACAATCCCTCTAGATATTATTTCTTGGAGTAAAAGAAAATAAACTAAAAAAACACACTTTTGTAGTAGACTTTACAAATAATATAGAAATGACTCGAATCATTGCATCAAACATCATCATGAACACTATGGCTGATGTGAAATCCAGTGGCAGATCGGCCATACAACCAGCTACAAAGTTCAAAACCACAGCCACCTTCAGCTAGAACTTATTATCTCTCCTAACTAATTAGATCTTATTCAAGCATTACTATCTTTGAGTTGGTGAAACATTCCAGTAAAACTGTCATATTTTGTTGTTGGCCACTGACACATTCCCAGAAGGTCACATTTTTTTTTCTGCAGATTAGGGAGACATGAGAGCATAAATGTCAGGCACATTCATTTAGGTTTACTTCTGAACATATTTTGCCTGGCAACCTTTAAACTTTTTCGTAAAAGGAGATGCAACAATGCTATCAATTACGGCATCATTTTATCATGCATGCATGTATGCAAGCTATGGAGAGTTACTACTCTGTTCTGTTTGTCTGCTGAAACATGTATTGCATTTAATAAACTAGATATGCTGAAATCCAGCCATTGATAAACTTCATCTTTTACTTTCGATATGTTGGGATGAAAATACTGTGATTTCCACTTCCTGCATCAAGGCCATCATCCTGCCTGCTATACTTTCAGCAGATGCTCCACTAAACCCTCTTTAGCTGAACATTGCACATATTGTAAGTAGTGGCTGCAGGAAAGGTCTGCACCAGATTTCCATCAAATTCTCCTCAACAACTCAGATGATTTTTGTGTGAAATGACTTATAAAAGCTTCAAGGACAAGAGATGTACAAAATGCCAAAGTGCAATGAAAACTAGCACAGACGCTTCATTTTTTACCACCTTTAGCAAAGTAAAACATCCTTTTTCAAAGGAGATAGCACAGTTCAAAGTTTACATATTTCACCAGCTTCAGTTTCACCTCTACAAACTCAAGTAAAAAGAAAACCACATTTTCTTGCCCTCTTTACATTTTTCATCAAGGTTAAAGAAAAACTTTTACCATCTATGTCTTCCTCTCCTCAACTACTGAGCACAACCCCAAATAATGATCAGAGACGTTCAAATTCAGCCTGCAACCTGCTCTCACTACGCCAATGGATTTTAATCAGCTTGGCACAAGTTTTCTTTCAGTTTTTGTCTCATCTTCAGTTCATTTAAGTGAACTATTATGGCATTAGAATTATTGTAATTATTTTATTAAAATAGTGTAACCTTTTTATCCTTTACAGCTGTTTGGTTTTTAACAGTCTTTCTGTTGCTACAGTTGTTTTCGTCTTCCTCTTCACGCTGGTTTTCAGTTTGTGTGTAATCTTGCCCTGGTTCCTCACTGTTCCTCCTTCACATCTGAGTTTCATCCCTCAGTCGGGATTAAATGTGTCGTATCCCATGTTGACTGGATGGTTAGCCAGCCTGCCTTATTAAATTAAGAGAAGCAGTTTTGATTCCTTTGAACATTGTAGCCTCTCTTCAAACGGTGCCTTTAACTAAAGGATGCAAATAAGCAAATGTTAGGGAACTCCTGGCAGGGAGCTGTAAGTTCCCAGAATTTACAACTCTAAAAAATGTAATTGAGTTTATGCTATCACACACAAGCTAATTTGGGGGAGACTAATTTGAATATAGCACATACAATATATATATATATATATATATATATATATATATATATATATATATATATATATATATTCTATAGATATATATATATTTAAAAATTTTTTAAAAAAAAAATTATAGTTTTATAAAAAATATGATAAAACT
>CAEGAF010121802.1:0-67675 GCA_903067075.1 Micropoecilia bifurca | reverse complement strand
AGCTCTCTCTTCACCACGACGGACCGGTACAGCGCCCGCTTCACGGCAGACGCTGCCCCAATCCGCCTGTCGATCTCGGATTCTCTTCACCCTGATGCTGTTAAATACAATTTAGTTCAAGGAATTGTCTTCAAATGTCAGGTAAATGTAATGGGGCATAGTCCACTGTGAGTATCTTGGTATAGAAACAGCTGTTCTGTTTGTGTTTCAGGTGTTTCTTGCAGAATATTTGGGAGCAAACTTTATCATAAACACCAGTAAACACTGCAGATGGCAGGTATGGCACAGTCAAGACGTTTAAAGCAGAGTTATGTAAAAAAAAAAAAGTGGTTAAAGTAAGGCAAGGCTGCAAACCTACCAAGAGATGCACACCCACTTAAACTAATAATCCAGGGAGGAACTTTGGAACAACTGCAGAGATCCACAACTCGAGTGAGTGGATCTGTCCAAATGCACAAACAGACGTGCATTTTAAAAAATGGAACATAAAGAAGAAGGACAAAAAGAAAACAATTGAAGAAAGCGGTAAAACGTGCAGATTCACTACAAGCCATGTAGAGGAGGGAATAAACATGTGGGAGAGGGTGCGCTGGTCAGGTGAAACCATGAACAAACATTTTGGCCGAGATTCAAAACACTATAGTTTTGGTAGAAAGTTCCCTTTTTCAGTGGTAAAATACACAGACAGTGAGTGAACAGTTAAAGGTAAAACAGAATAATAAAAATTAAAGTGTAACTGAAAAAAAAATGTTAGCAGGTAGTCGCCATTCAGTCTGACTGAGGTTGACCAATTATGCAAAGATAAATGGGCAAAGCTGGTAAAAGCAACAATCAAAAAGCTTCAGCTGAAAAAGTTTCTAGAAAGAACCGATTCTGAGGAGCTGAATATAAAAATCACATTAACTTACAGTTTTTGGTTGTAATGTTAACATTTTCCACAGCTTCAGCTAACAACAGATGGCACTAAAGTAGTTTTGCGACTCTTTAGCTTTGCTAAAAGAATCAGCGTTTTATAATGCATTGTCTCTCAAAGCAACCTGCTGTTCTCGTTTGTGCTTTTGCTCTTGACTTGCTCTCCCCTCCTGAAGCTGCAAGTGTTTAGTCAGATCTTTGCTTTTACAGGTGTAGACCAAACGAGGTGATGGCTATTGACAACCACGTGGAACAGCGGGAGATCACGTTTTCACGGGGTCATTCTGTGCTTATGCAAAAACACAGCTGGTCAGGGGGGGAGAGTTGATGATGCTTTCATCCTCCTTTTGTACTGATGTGGGATTTCGCATTGAACTACAAGTGCGGCAGGAAAACCTACCGTTAGCTGTGCTTCCCTGCTTCCTGCCTCCTGCTTTCTGATGGATGGTCAGGGAAGACCACTTGAGCCTTATTGACTTCCGCTGCAGATACTCAAGGCAGCGAAACAGCAGTTGGAGCGATTAAGCAGCAATCACATTTGTAATTATGATAATGTTAATTGAGCTTGTCAAGGATGAATAATTTCAGGGGAGACAGTAAATATACCTAACAAGGCTTTTCTCAGTGGTAAACACGGTGCTTTAAAAACTATAATTAGCCTTTTAATGTGTAACACATGGCTTACAAGCCATCCCTGGGCCTGAACTTCCCTGCTCTTAACCACTTTTCTCCGACTCTCGGTAGGACACACTTTTCACATAGCTGGAAATCTAACCACACAAATAGGAAGCTTATACCGCGGGCTGGGGTTGAAGCGAAGACCTACGCATACCAGCAGTTGTAGGACAAATTGCTATTTTCCTGTAAGCCCACTATTTCTATACCTTTAGCTGCTTGCAGTTCATTTTATGAATAATGTTTTCCTAGATTTAATCCGTTTTTGCTCACTAGGAATTGAAATTCCTTTGGGAACGGTTCAAATATAAGTGAGAGAGATTGGCTGAAACTAAAAAAACATCAGCTTACCCTCAAGCACCATGACTGCGTTCAACCCTTCGGTCTCTCTCCCAACTCCTCCTCATGAATCCCAAAGCCAGCCAAACTGGTCGAGAATTCCCCATTTAGAGAGAAAGAGACACAGATAATTGGTCACAGATTTTTTTTTATTTTTTTTGTCAGTACATCACAAAGAAACCTTCTATTCACCCCTACACAGCTGTCTACTTCTTCCATCGCTGCCCCCTCTACTTGCAACCCTTTCAACGCTTCCTCACAATGATCTGCACCATAAGGGAAAGACTGAGGAGCTGCTAATCGCCAAAAACACAACCCCTTTTTCTGTGGCGCAATAAAGCAGTTGCGACACATGCCTCTCATGACCCTGACCTAAAAGCCGCTCTCCAGCCGCCTTACGCCTTCAGGCATCAGTGACAGCGACTGGACATCTGGATCTGCACCTGATGCATGCCTCAAAGTGTTTTCACAATCGAGATTTTGTTCTTCAACACTCTATCTGGGCATCAACTGAGCTGTAGCTGTCTACAACAAGCACAGTCGGAGCAGGCAAAGCCGCCGACCCTGGAAGCGAGAGCCAACGAAAAAAAGTACCCAAACACCACGCAAAGCGGATTTGACGTAGTATTTCTCTGTATTTTGCCAAGTACCTAAAATATGCTAAAGATGAAGTGGAAGTGGAGCTTGTTCTCTGAATAGTATTTTAACATTTAAATGACTTGGTTACAGATTTGCTGTAGATTTTTTTTGCCTAGTATCCATAAAATGTCCTCTTGTCATTGAGATGTAGTGGCTGAAGAGGCCGTTAGCACAGTGAGCTCAATATCAAGTTCAAGAAGTTAGCTTCACTAAATTGCTCTAGTTAGTTGTGAGTAGTTTAGTGAATTGGCCTAGTCGCTATTTGTGTTAACAAGCAATTAAACAAATGTGCACATAGAAATAATTTTGGATACCTTCCTGTCACTCTCACACCAGTTTTATATTTTCTCAACAAAGTCTTGGCTCAACAAAGTCAGTGACGTCTCACAGAAATAATAATAATAAAAGAAACAAAAATCGTTCATTCATTTTATTGTTCAATTTGATTTTATTACATAATGTAGTGAGAAATAGAGTGACTGTAAAAATATAGTTAGTCAGACTTTTAGAAGGCACAGAGAGAAGAAATCTGTTTAAACAGGAAATGAGGGAGAGGAGAGCAACACGTTTCACCCTCGGTTTCCTGTACTTTCTCCTTTTTTCCTCCAAGCGTAATGGATTGCATGTGCAGGGTTAGTCTCGTGTTAAACACCGAGAAGACAAAAACAGACACCGAACAGAAGAGAGGGAGTATGGGGGGGGGAAGAGGTACAAATAAGATACTGCATGGCTGTGAAAGAAAGAAAAAAAATCCCCCCCCACAAAAAAAAGAAAAACGAAGAAGCGTTCAGGAAAATCACATGATTACAATTCCAGTCACAAACCAGCGCAGCAGCCTGCGCGCTGATCCTAGACTTCTGGAGAAACCTCGCAAAGCTGTTCCCAAGGGGCTCGTGGGAAGGCATAGGTCAACCGCCCCTTTCCTGACTAACCACATGTTAAAGGAATTCAGCAGTGCATTGTGGGATGTGACACCAATAACCTCCGCCATGGACTTCCAAATTACAAACACACACACCCCCAAAAACCTGTCTGCCATTTCAGCACCGGAGGAACAACAAATGATAAGCTGAAATGGAATATAGTGCTGCAGAACACATGTGATGCAGCGAATGCTTCGTTTCAGTCTTGTCGCAAGATGAATATTGAACATGCACCGCTTGCTTGTTTTTCTTTTTTTTTTATCTCCCTAAAAGTTATGATGTAATCATTTAATAAAAAGATGATGGGTCAACACAAGTGATTTTTTTTTTAACAACAGCAAATCAAATATCAGCTGAACACTACAGCATTATCATTTTCTGATCTTTGTTCCTTTTCTAAATCAGCAATTAGAAGTAAACGCAATTAAAGGTTATTTAGTTTGCCTCTCTGTTAGCTGGATGAGACCTGGGCTAATGAGAAAAGCAGTAAACAAAAGACAGCGATTTAAAACCCGGGAGAAAGATGCATTATGTTTAACTATATCCACGTTGACCGAGCGTTAACAAAGAAATTTGATGAAAAACAGACTGATCTGAAATCACATGGAGAAAACTGTGACAAACAAACCTTTTCTTGCTGCTGGAAAAAAAAGCTTTATCATCTCTGAGTTTATTATTCCGAAGCTCATAAATACGGCAACAAATGTGTGGGTCTTTTTTAAACCCACTGAAGATCTCGAGAGTAACAGTGCTGCTTGACCATTTATGGAGTTTCTTTCTTAATGCACCGCCAGCTTCTTCTGTTCCTGCAGGGCATGGGGCATTTGTGTGGGAGAAAATGAAGAAGTGGATAGACATGTGTCTGAAAAAATAAAAACAAAGCACAACATAAAATGCAGAAAGAAAACAAATAAGGAAATATAGGCTTTCCTTATATTGAAAGGAAATAACACAAACACCAAAGGTATATCATATAGGTTTGTCCATTCTGGGAGTGGTTCAGCCTTTGCTCCACCATTTTGGGATCCCCAGGATCCCAGAGGAACTATTTGGTGCCACAGCAGGCCTCTGGGATGGAGCAACCACAGGTGGTGTCCAGCAGCTGCTACACGTCTGCACACTATAACACACACACACACACACACAGACACACACACAGACACACACACACACACACACACACACACACACACACACACACACACACACACACACAGGACTAATGCGCATTCCCCCCCCTGCATACTCTCACACACACATGCCGCCAAGGTTGCATGCATACGTTAAGTGCATGGCGTGCATGCCTACATAATTTAATAACATGACTATATAAAAACAAGGAAGCACATGACACCGACGTGCACTTACACGTTTTACACGCTGAGAATTTTTTTTTACAAAAAAGTAAATCAAAGAGAAACTGAATGTGCGCATGCAGAAGAACACACACAGATAAAATATTCTTTGAACAAACAGATTTGTTTTTTTTTTGCCGCGGTGCCAAATGATGCATGCTGATCACACGCACACTGACATCAGACTATTACTCCGGATAAACGCTCTCACATCTGGGCTGCACATATGCGAGCGCAACCGTTGCATCTCGTTCAAAAACAAAGCAGGAAAAAAAAAACAAAAAAAAAAAGAAAATCCTTCATGACTCAATGAAATAAACATGCAGCCATCTGAGAAACACAACTCGAGAGATATCTTACACAACCACAAAAGCACATACAGATTATTACAAAAAAGTAGCGTGAAGCAGCTGTGTGTGACCAGGGTCACCCCCACACAGATTCCAGAATAGAGGGAACTCCGGTGCTGCTGTCCATCTTTCAGCTCCAGTGTCAGACACACACACACACACCAAGGAGAGAAAAAAAAAACACAACTTCACAGTTTTAGAGGTTTACAAAACCAACTTGATTTCTGCCTCATTTCATATTGATTTCCCTGCAAACTTTCATATTATCTAAGCTCTGATTCTCTTTTTTGTATTCATCTTAACTCTAAAAAAGCAGTTTTGAGACAAGTGGGTTTTATAGCAGGTGTAGTTATCAGATTCAGAGCCCGAATTCCTTCTGTTTTGTGAGCAAACACACAGCATTTGGATAAACCCGGCCGACCTCTAACTTTCCAGACAAGACTACCTATATTCCGGGGAAGATGAACAGCAGCTTTTCCCGGGATTCCAGAGCAATGAGGCAACAAATTAAAACAGACATTAGCGGTGAATTTGAGCTCTCGAGGGGAGTAGCAAGACACATGACTGGCAGAATCGTTGTGCAAACCTTCCCACAATTGTCTCTTTCATTGGTCCCATGGCACAGACTTGTTGCCTTCCAAAAGTGTGACTCAAGGAATGGGGGGGAGAGCCCTGACTAGGTGGGTGGGATTCATTAAAAATGAGGGGGAGAAAAAAAAATCCCTCACACAGACTTCTGATTCAACCCCATAACAACACCAATAGGAATCCACAGGTGTCACAGCTCCAAACTGACACCATATGATTGCATGTTAACCTCCAACAGAGATTGTGGTATTGCACTAATCGTTATCAGTGCTTTCTTTTTATTTTTTATTTTGCTCATTCTTTGCTTGTTTGTCTGTTTCTTATACTTCATGACCCAGATCTTGTGCGGTTGTACGTAGCTGTACATCAGGGCATATGTCTTTGTGCATGTCGAACATGTGAAGGGCAACGGCGGATGTCGAAAAGAGGCAAAAATAATGGAGCAGGACTCCAGGGGTTTTTGGGTTTCTACTCGAGAAGTTTATGCATTTTTCGAAGACTGTGGATGGAGGAAGCAAAGGGGGATTGAACTCTATCTTTGGACCTTCTGTTGATGTAAAATAAATAATAACAATAATAATGCTCTAATGTTGGTAAGAAAAAGCCTTACAAAGTAGGTAGAATCAAGGAGGTGTACAGAGCCATGCAAAAGTATTTATATTTCTTGAAAGTAGCACATCTTCTCACATTGCAAGCACTAGAATCAATGTCTTTTAGTTGGATTTCGTATGGTAGACCAACACAAAGCACTGTTTAATCCTGAAGTGGAAGAAACTGAAAACATGATTTTTTTTAAAGAAACACTGTTTTGCAGTTGAATCTAAACCTTTTTACTCTGATAACACTGAAAACTCATCTGCCACCCAATGACTAAATACTGTTCATCTGTGTGTAACTTAATCTCAGAATACATGCAGCTGTTCTGCATAAGACTCAGAAATCACAGCAACATCATAAAGACAAAGGGACATAAAAGACAAGTGAAGGACTAACGCTCCGATAAAGTTTAAAGCACTGCTAAACAATATTTCATTCTGTAAAGATGTCAAGACGCAATATTCAAACCGTCACCTGAAAATGGAAAAGGTTTGACACAGCCGCAAACCTAACAGGACACATCTTTCCATCTAGGCTGACAGGACCAATTAAGTAGAACATTAATCAGACAAGCAGTCAATCTGCAGGAATCCCCAAGCTCAGGTGGAACATCTGTTTTTAGGATGATTGTTAGCTATGCAGCGCTCTCTTAGTTTGTTTAACAGTGGCAAGAAAATGGACATGATCAGTACAGAAATAAACCAGCAAATACAAATTAATGACGCAGCTTTCAGGTGATTATATTCCTTAAAGAAAAAATAAGGTTTTGTCTTTCCATCCTCATTTTCCTTCTACATCACACCAAATAAAATCTGTATAAAACACACTGCAGAGATTTGTTCTGCTCTAAACTGCACCTCCAAAAGGAAGAAAAAAAGAAAGGATGGTCTCAATTTCGTGCGAAACCTTGATGGTGAACCTGCACCACACGACGTGTCTGCAGCGAGATTAACTGCCTTTCCTCAACTCATCTCCAACTTTGCTTTGGTTATCCTCGGAGAGTAAGGATGATGGATTATGGTGAGTGAATGTTGTCAGGGATTTGGACTGTACAAGGAAAGAGCAAAGGCATCCATGGTAAAAAAAAAAAAAAAAAGGAGAAAATTTGATCAGAAGAGCCAGGAAAGCTTATGCATGAAAGTTAGGTGGGTGGTTATTTGTCAGTTCTACAAGCCCCGTCTTGCTCCCTTTTTTCTTCCTCAGTCTGTACTGTATATCTCTCATCACGACTGCGCTGGAGGCACAATGTGCAGCAGCCTTCGTGGGAGCCTGTCTGCTATGATTGCCCTGCTCCTCCAACGTTTGTATATGTCTTTCAGGAGACACGGGTAAGACGGAGGGGGCGGGCGGGTGGAAGGTATAGGTGGGTGGAGCGAGGTGGGGGCTTCTCTAAAGTCTGACAAATTGCTGAAAATTGCCTTCACACAGCCATTCCTGTTTGGACACACTTGCCACATCTGGATGTGATCTGGCAACAAAAGTGCCGTGGCGGAGGGCTCAGCTCCCAGAGTGGTGCCACATATTACCCAAACCCCTCGCCTCCTCCGCCTCACTTCCTCCTCCTCCTCCTCCTCCTCCTCCTCCTCCTCCTCCTCCTCCTCCTCCTCCTCCTCCTCCTCTTTAGGTTGGATCTGCAAACACACAGCCGCCCCCACACTCTCCCCCCCACCCCATCCCTCCAACTCATCTCTCCGTGGGGAACCAGGAGCTGATGGTGCCGTGCGCTGATGCTAAGCGGTCGCCCCACAGACAGGAGCATTCCTGAGCACCTCTCTGACTTTAAGGGTATCAGTGGGTTGTAATTGAGGCGTCTGCTAAAATAATTGCTGCACTGTGATGCTGTGCCGCTGCACAGCCTTTCAAAAGAGAAAGCTGTTTGCAATCTGGCAGCAGAAGAATGCTGGGGGATAAATCATCTGTCTTTAACACAATAGCGCACACACTCCCCCCACAGATGCAATAAGACTAGTTTTGTGAATCTTTTGTTGAGTCCTGACCATGTCACTTCACTGTGACAACTTTGTTACAGACTCCAAGCCTTTATAGGAGTCAACGCTTCCTACAATATCTGCCACAGGTTGGCTTTTTTTTTTGATGCATTTAGCAAATTTCTGAATTATTTGCCTTTTCATGTACGCGTCAAATAAACATGCCGCTGACTAAGAAGTAGAGCAGAGGTCATGGGTAAATACTTGCAGCATTTTCAGCAGTGCAGCTGTGTAGCTGGACGGGGAAAAGCGAGCGCACAGCTGCGGACGGAGGCCTTGGCTTCTCAAATTGCCTCTGCTTCAGTTTCCTGCACTTTCCTACCGACCAGGCCAAAACGGGCCCTCGTTAGACCCACCCCCAGTCTAATACTCTGTGATGTCATTGAAGTCTTTTTTTTCTCCCCTCTTTTTTTGTACTTTTCTTGATTTTTTTTTAATCCCTTTTGCCGGTGCCTCGGCTCTCACGGGACAAATATTCCCAGGTGTTGGAGTAGAGCGAGCGAATGAAGAGAGGTGAATGTTTTTTTTTTCTTTTCTTCTTCTGACGTTCTTTACCTGCCCATCTGTCTGCTGCTATCCCCACATCTGCTTCAGTTTTGACTTCCCTGGGTTTTGTTTGTCCATCTGTGTTTGCATCCCCCATCCCCAATGCTTCTTCTTCTTCTTCTTCTTCTTCTTCTTCTTCTTCTTCTCCTCTCCATCAGCAGAGGGAGGTTGAGGAATGATCAAGCCAGCTTTGAAGCTCCATGGCCCCTGCCCTGACTTTTCCTACTACGTGAGCCCAGGCAGTTGCAAAAGCATTTAGGACCTTCTCGAGTATTACTCCATACATCTCAAGAACAAGAAAAAAAGAAGAAATCAAGCACAGAAAGAAATGAGGAGTAGGGGGACGATGAAGGAGGATGAAAAGGTGGAGTAGAACAAAACAAAAAGAGAATGAATCCTCTTTTCCACCTAAGGATTTGTGGCTGATAGCTGAAAAGTCTCCTCTCCAGTGTACTTTTGAGTGCTGCCTTACACATGTGGCAGGCAGTGTGTTACTGACCATGTGCATAGCCAGGGAAGATGGAGTCCTTAAGTCCTTAACATCCAGGACTAATGACTCCAAGAGAAGTCAGAAATCACCGCATCATATGGTCAACACTTCCTGTCTTCCAACAATATAGGAATTAAGTTATTTGAAACTATTTGCTCCACAGCTGTTGCAGCTTCCCATTTCCTGTATGGATGCTCTGTCTATGTCTCTCTCTCTCTCTTCACCATCCAGTGAAAATAAATCAGGTGGATTTTGTGTCTGGCAGGGGGTCTGGTAAGATTTAGAATGAGTGGAAGACTATGCTCCATAGATGTATTGGTTTTGTACCCCACAGATTTTTTAAGCAGTTGAAAACCAATCACTTTGAAAATGCCTTTTGCTTAAATTGATATGATGATCAGTGGTTTTAGTTTATTTTGTTTTTCATTATGGTGAAACCATAGCAAAATAAAACTCCCACCCTTTAAGGATGCGTGTTCTGATTTCACCAGAAAACATTAAAGAAGAATCAGTTTGTTACTCTGAGGATGTGAAACAGGACATTTGTCTGACAAATCTGCATGTTATGGTACCGAAAATAAGTTTGATTTGGCTAAGAACGACTGACAATAAAGCAATCATTAACAAAGTTTATATATGAAAATTACCAAGTTCAGGCACCACCCGATTATTAGCACATAAAAGTCAAATTGTTTTATTTTGCTATTAACTCCTGTCTGCTGAGGTAGAACAATAGATGAATGAATAAGGTTGGGCACTGATGTTCCCCCTGCAAACAGAAATTATACAGAATAAATACTCAATGTCTCTGCAAAATATAAGACTTTATTAACAAAATACCTAAACAGTCAGGCCAAGTACTTTGGTTAAAAAACCCAAACTATAAATATAAGTACATTTTTAAAAATCCCAGCAATGTAAAAGACTCATTGGCATTCGTGACAAATGCTTGTTGGCGGTTCTTTCCACCTATAAAGTTTCTCAATCACTTATTAAAAGGAGCTGTTACTTTTTCACATTGCCTACAGCTGCTACTGCTTTACTCAGTTTACCTTTGTTTCTGTACTGAACTTTGTAAAACAGCGATGAGCTATGAAACCTGCATGCAACTCCAGCTGTTCAAAGAGTGAAAAAGTTACGAAAGTTTACATAAAAACTACAACCAACAGAAATCCGATTTGTAGCACCTGTCGAATCTAATTTAATCATATTCCCTAAATAACAACTGTATGAGCTACACTGGATCAAAAGCTGAAGTGTGCAGCCAAAAGCTTAATCCCATATAATTTTCCAAAGCAATTCCAAAAGTGCACCCACGTTGCGAACAATAGAAGAGCTCTTCTGCAGACCGCGCATCGCCCAGCTTTTACCATCCAGCTACACCTCACACCTGCTGTGTGCCGTGAGAGGAGGGAACAACTGGAGGCCCGAAACGCCGGGTGTTTGTGTGCACATTTTGGGAGACAGAAGCACAAGTGGGTATGCGAGCTGTCGAATGAATGCCTGCTTTTTACGTGCGTACGGACGTACAAGAATGCGTCGGCGCCCGTGGCACAAAGCGTGGCCTCGGCTCGATTTAACCCTGTGCTGAATGCCACGGCGACGCCAGTCAGACTTTGTGTGGCCACATACCTCCAGTGAAGAAGATATGGAAAAAATCTATGGACCAGTAAGTCTGGGAGATTACATGGCTCCTCTTGGCCCTGGCCTCAATAATGCCTCAAATTTATCCTTGCCGTGTCTTTAATATTTTGGGGGTTTTATCAACTCAAAAAAAAAAAAAATAAAAATAAGAAAAGATTTGTCCTTCTCATTCTCAATTCGACTGTTTACGAACACGTAAGGATGATTGTGAAAGACTTGGCATGTGTATACATAGACGATTATTGATGCATGAGAGGATTATGTGCTAGAATAGTGGTGGATAAACTAAAACACAAGACTGGCTTTATTTTTTTTATTTTTTTTAATTGCCTCTCTGCTACGATGAATGGCCAGCGCAGCTGTCTGTGTGAACAGCTGCCAGCCTAAAAAGATTGGATCGAGCAGGCTCTGGGAGTGAGGAAAGAACAGCACAGCAAGAATCTTGTGCAGACAATGAGGGATTTCACAAGTTCACAACTTTAAAAAAAAATAAAAAAGGCATGCCGGATTAAGAATCACTTATTGGAAAATCACATCTGTTTCCGACACATTTTTTCCCAGGGAAAACTCACAAAGACAAATATTCATGTTGTTTGGGCGAAGCAGAAGGCAGCACAGAGAGTTATTACGTAAAATAGACTGATATTGTGTTTTTTTTGGGTTACTTTTTTTATTTCACCTTTGCTATCGTGAAATTTGTGAGCTTGCATAATACAATTTAGAGTTGGGATAACAAATAAACAACGACAAAACAAGTAATGTCATCTGAGAGGTTTGATAAAACGGTGCGTATGGAAGTTCTGCACAAAACTTAGTCAGGCTTGAATTAAGTGCTGTTGTTTTGCTAACTCCCTCTGTCTGCTTCAGCCTGGGGCTTTGTGGCTGACGGCTCCATGTCTATAAATCACGGGGAATGCATGCCTATATCCTGAAGCAAGCACAGTAAGACGGCATGGCAAATCACATTCGTTTTCTACCCTGGCCTGTTTGCAGAAGCAAACTGATAACCCCAGCAGACATTAAGGGGCATGATCCCTCTTGTTTGCAAATTCTGCACATATCATGTTTTAACAGTGATGCCACATGAAAGAGTTGGATGCAGATGAAGCTGTGACTGTATTCTGTTTTGTTGATTGTTTCCAAGCACTCGCTGCAGTTTCTCAGGTGTTCAAATACCAAAAGCAGAGCCAAAGGAGATGGGAGATTTGAGGAAAACCAGGTGTGGGTTCTAATCGGTGCATTTTGTAGTGGACAAAATTGAGCCAACGCAGGTCCGGAAGTTGTTTCGCCTATGTCTTCTTAGTAAATAGTTTTTTTTTACTATTCTGTGTGCTTGATTAAAGGCTGCCAATGTCTTTGAATTTTTCAATTCTACATTGCCTTCCAAAAGTAAGAGAAATGTTTCACTTTCGTGCATTTACAGACAAACCTAATTCTGATGTGATTTTGTGATATACTCAGATAGCAACAAAAAGTGCATAATAGTTGCAGTTGTTAGATTGGTCCAGCGAAGGTTCAGGCTTATTTTGAAATTCTGAATTGGTCACAAGACGTAACAATGACAGATGTTCTCAATCCAGCTATTTTAGCAGATTTTCTTCAGTTGCTTTAGCTGTTCTGCACAATGATGGACAAAACATTTAGTCACTCAATATGCAACACTGGCGTACAGAAAACTTCCAGTTGGATTTGAATGCAATGAAAAGTATTTGTTTGAGAATAGATATAGCTGACAAGCCATTTTTAGATTATTTTCGAAAAGTATCCGATAAGCATTTGTCCTCATCAATCAACTTCACCATTATGTGCCATGTTGCGTCACTCAGTCCCACACAACCCCAATAAACACTTGACTTTTCTTCTTGAATTTACTTCTGCAAGATGATGTAACTGTATTAAAGAAAGGGTTTGTGGTTTTGACAGCATGTGATTGTGCTTTAGTGGGTTTGGTTTTTTTCCATTAGATGGTCTCACTTTGCTTTCTCTTCTCAGAAATGCCCTGCCCAGATATTTAGGAATCAGACCACATAGCTCACTATCATCTAACTCTAATCAAAGTGCCGAATCGTGAAATGGACAGCTGTTGTCATATGCCTTGTTTCCAAATGGCTATCTGCCCCTGCTAGTTGCCCGGGTTCTTAGTTGGCCAGCTGAAGTTGTAGGGGGAGCGAGGGTTAAAGGGTGGCTGCCATTTCGAGTGCTTGTCAGAAAAGTCCCTACAGCTCAGAAACTTATCCAAGGTAAGCTTCTTCTTTCTGTTTTTTTTTCTTCTTTTTTTGTGCTTCTGACTTGTATGACTCATAATGTTTCCAGATTGCTTCTCACCTGAGGCTGCTAATTAAGATTTGGAGATAATTTTGTGGTACAGAGCAATAATTTCTTAATATAAAAAGGCCATTCATTGCCATTGTTGGAGTACATAATCCGCGGCTGCAGTGAATTTAATATGTTTTATGACGTGACAAAGTGTTGATAAGATTGTTGTGTTTGGGCTGAATTCCAAAACGCATGACTCTGTATCACAATAAAAGGAGCGGCTCGTGTGCTGAGAATGTGGGAAACATCTGCTGCGATGGAAAGCGGAATGGAAACAGACAGAACGACTTTTCCAGCACCTCGCTGAGAGTTTTGCTCAGGATATACTACACCAGTAAATTGAATGTCTTCACTTTCCTCCAACCTCATATTGGTTTTACATGCGGAAGAGGTCAGAATTTTGAGTGATAATGTGCAAAAAAAAAAAAGAAAAAAAGAAAAAGGTCATACTTACACTTGTCTCTGCCACTGGCACCCATCTATTCCTGGTTCAGGACAGTTGTCCAGTGGGGGGAAGGGTAAAAACTATAGGAGACCAACTGTTGCCGACTAAAGGAGGGCTTTGACATAACTCTAGCATAAGATTTAGAAGTCAATCCACTGAATGTGCAGAAGGGTATTAATGGAAAAATAAGAACCACAGGGGCAGAATAAATGGGGATTTTTATGCACATGAATTCATTGCAGAATAAGCAAATTGCTTATTCTTTTGTTAAATCAAAAGCAAACATAGAGTTGTAATTGTAAAGAGACTTACAGCACCATCCACTCTAATTGGCTCTCCTGATAAAAACAAAATGTGCAAAAGCCTTTAAACAATAGTTGTCATGGAAACATGGTGACTCCCAAGGTGCCACTCTTCTCTAACCGCAGTTCGTTCTCAGTCACTGTGGTTCTCTGGTGTTTTCACGCCTCGACAGTCCAGGATATTTTTGTTTAATTGGGTGAGAAATGCTGAACATTTTCACACTTCCATTTGGTTTCATTGACACTGACACTGCAACTGAATTTTTAAATCGAACCAAACTTCTTACGTCAAATCATGGAACTGTAGGTGCTCATTTGGAGCAGAAAGCTGCCCAGAATGAGACAGCAAGCAATCCAGCCTGTTGTTATATGAATGAGAGGAATGCAGTACTAATGAAAAAGAGAAGGAGATAGAAGAAACTAAAGTCCACAGTCTTGCTAATCTCCACTTTTGGGAATAGAGCCAATCAGCGGCAAGGAATATTAGAGACTCTCCTGGATTGACTGCTTTGCAAATGTTAGCCAGTTGCATGTCAAGCAGTATTGCACCTTGGTCACAGCTGAACTAGCTGCATTTTCTTTCCAGTACTAAGCTCTAGAAGAAAAATTTGCAAATGGGAACATTTCCACAAATATAGTTATACGAGTCTAATGGTATCCACAAACAGAAGGCCACTCAGATTTTTTTTTGTTAGAATTAAATTGATATGAAAATAGAGCTTAATGCAGTTTACTGATTACTCCAGTGGCCGTAATTCATAAAATTGCTCGACTACAATTAACACATAAATTGTGTAGTGGTTAAAGTGTATGGGCATAAAAGAGTTTGTTTATGGATAGAAAAAGGACGTGGGCAGGCTGCAAACTGAAAAATGACACAACTGACCAATAGCTGCAAACTGACTTATAGATCCTGTTAGCAAACATCTCCCTTTTCTATTAAAAAAAGTCATATACAAATCGACAAAACTGCAAAACTACCAAAGAGGATTGGCAAAAATGATTGGCACCTAACATTTAACAGCAAAATACCACTGACTTAACTCGTATAAAATGCACAGAGCCACTTAAACCCAATTATATTTACATAATACATATAAGGGATTAATAGCTGCTTTGAAACAGCAGGGATAAATATGTTCATATTTTTTACATTTACTCTAACAGTCAGTAAATGAGTGCAGAGCCGACACGTTCAGAGGCATGCAGGCATCTTGAATTCTGACGGTGAGGAGAGCTGACAGGAGAGAGACAAGACTTGTTCAAACAGAGTTGTGTTTTGGAATACGCCTGATGGGCTGCTTGTCGAAACCACCTTGAAGTGTTTTCCTGCTTGCTGAAGAAACAGGAAAAGAAAACACAGTAGAATAATAATGAGGAAAACCTGAGATGGTGGAGATCTTCGACCCTAAACACACTCTCCCATACACAAGCATACGCATTCACAATCATGTAAGCAGGGTGTGGGTCAGAGGTCAAATGGCCCTGAACTCTCTCCCTTTAGGCTGAGGACATCAGAAGTCCCTCTGTGTGCTGCTCTCCATTTATTTTACTCATCATCCCTCATCAGGGGGGGATGACCCTCTGACCTCAGCGCTGGGGTTACCTGTCAGTGGACTGTCTATTCATGAGCATGGGGCATGAAGCCCTGGCAACATTTCTCTTTTGTGAAAACAAAACAAAAAAAACAGCTTATCACTTGTGAAGTTATCTTGAAGTTACATGTAAAAATTCATCAAATTTCTGCTTACATTCAAGAATGCCAAACACTCGCTATGAGGATGACAAGCATGTGTTTAACCAAGGGCAAGAGATCCAAAAGAACACAGTTAACAGATGCCTGTGTCCTGATACTTGCCTTGGTTTACCTAGAAAAACACTCTAAAAGCATCCTAGTGTGTGCTGTCAGCTATCAATCAGAGACCCGTAAGTGGGATCCTTGAGTGAAGATGCTATCAGCTCTGCCTCATATACACTCACACCACAGTTTCCCTTATCTCTGCACAGATAACAGATCCCCTTTCACATCGAGCGGCCTTAACCAGGCACACTTCTGTTTCTAGATCTCTGTCTTATTCTGCGCCATAAGCCGCTTCATTTCAGACAGGGGCCCTAAAACGACAAACAAAACAAAACAAACAAAAAAAAACAGAGCAAAAACAGCCAATTTGCTCTGATTCCTGTGTAAAATTCAATAAGTGTGTCTCTTACATTGCTGCAGCGTGGTGCTTGCAGAGGCCACAGAGGGAGCCTGCTGCTCCCTGATTCCAATCGCTGATGCTATCAGCTGCTGGCAAAAACATGATACGTGTCTCAGTTGACAAATCTAGATGGCCGTGAAATTAAAGGAAAATCGGAGGAATGGAGCATAAGTTGCTTCCTGCTTCTGTACCGTATTGTTATTCATTTCAAACAATACATTCCCAGGATAAAAATGAAATGATCTTTCTTTAAAGGTTTTGTTGGCTCTAGAGGCTTTTATTTGAAAGTAGTTTGACAGGAAAGAGGAGGAAGACATGTGGCAAATGTTGCAGGTGGGAATCAAGCCTGCAACCACCAGCATGAGGACTAAGGTCTCACTACATGGGTTGTACTTTACCCCTGCGCCACCATAGCATCCCTAAAATGAAATGATCTTTACCGTGTTACCGTGTTTGCTTGTAACCAAATGGATGATTATTATTATTATTTTTTAAGGGAGTTAAAGTTGGTGTAAAAGGCGCATAATGTGAACACTTGTCACGGTGAATAATCAACTCAGTCATTTGTTTTCTTTAAACATTTTCCTTTCATTTCTGTTAGACAGCGAGCTATTAAGACGGTTCTGTTATGGTCTCGTGTTTGGGGACTTCCACAAGACCACAGCAAGTTGAGCCTAATAACAAAAACAAGCATCCTGGTGTGGAGCTGGTCCCACAGTGTGAGGACCTTAATGAGGAACATGTGGAGTTGCCCAGACACACTGTCAGAGGAAACCTAATCCCTCACTCCCTTCTTTCTTTCTCTCTCTCTTTTCCACCTCCCTTACCCCCATCCCCACCAGTCTTTCTTCTCTGCTCTCCTTTGGCTGTGCTTGGCGTTCTCCACGTCCCGTCTTTTAACAATGTGGTGTTACTTTTAGCTCCTTTCTACTTCAAACATATCTAGTGTTTGCCCAAGCCTTCCTTCTTCTTTGAGAAGAACCTGTCCTTTTAGTTTTTCTAGTCTTTCCAGACTGCAGATTAAGAGACCAAACCACTTTTTTTAAGGATTATTACTATTTTTTTTTATCTGATAACCATCCACCTGCTCTTGCTCTCCTTCCCACTTGTTTTAGCTTTAGTGATACATATAGGCTGGCATGCAATGCAATCCGCTCATAAGGAAAGAAAAGAAGAAAGAACTCTTTCTCCTCACATCAAGCTTGACAGGCGGTTCCTTTCATGTGCTGAATTCATCCTTTCCATCCACCTGGATCAATTCACTGTTTGCTTCAGTGGCCATTGGGGCTGCAGTGTTGAGCATCAGCTTGTTCAGTAAAAAGCAGATTATTGGGTAAAAACTACAGCCTTAAATATTTTGCCTTCAAACTTTTTTTTCATGTAGCACATGTTTAACTTGTTTTTATCTACCCAGAGGTATTTATTTCTAATCATAAACTCAGGTACACAATGTGCTTTCTTTCCCAGAAAATGTCCCATTGTGGTTCTGAAGACACACATGATAGCAGGTGAGAAAATATGTTTTTAATTGCTTCGAAAAAACACGAATCTGCATTGGTGCTCTGTCCACAGGCAATCACTGGGAAAATTATGACCTTCTACCTTTTAGGAGGAGAGGGGCGGGGGTGAAATAAACCTCAAAGAAAGCAAGCCTAAAAATTAGCTGAATAAACAGAGTAAGGTAGATCCCTTAGGGGGCAGGTTAAGATTGATAAAGCAGGACCAGTCTGAGGCTGGTCATAGAAGAGAAAGATTTTTGAAGTGAGGTTGTTGCTAACAGTGTAAGAGCAGTGAATGGCGTTTTCATTTAGTATAAATCCAGAGTAGCTGAATTTGGGTGCTGAAGTTCAGACATAGCCTGAGAGGGAAATGACAAAATTATCTTCCTCAATCTTAAAACTAAAAAAAAAAGTTCCAGAAATTCACAAACTGTCACCCGTTGACTATGCATGTATTGAAGGTAGGAGGTGGTGTGTCACTAATGCATCTACTGGCAAATGAACATGGATAACATTTTTTTGGCTTTTTACTCCATATTGCTAATATCCTGGTTAGAAACATGTTCCAGTTTCAACTAAATCAATCATCCTGGTCTTGTCATGAAATTTTATTCTCAAGATTAGTCAAGAGCTCAGCTGCAACATCCATTTATTTTCCTTTTACCAACAACCTAGTTTGAACTTTGCAGCTCCACTCAAAAGCAAGTTTTCAACTCGGACAATTTGAAAAATTCAGATGTTTTTTTTAGTTTTTGCAGCAATTACTACATTGGCATAATCACACCAATGTTCTTGAAAATCGTGTCACATTGGTTTCGATCTTTGACATTATCTTACCTCCTGTAAAGTCTCAGTTTTGGTTTGGTTTTGTGTTATGTGATCCTGACTATAACAAAGCCATTGACCAAATGTTAATTTCAAGACATATTTTAAAAAGTAACCCTGAAGATCATTAGTGGTGCAACACCTCCCACCTCAGTCTTCTGTTCCAATAACCTTTCATTGGAAATGGAGAAATAAAGGTTCTTGAAATTTTGTATAAACCAAACTTGATGTGCTTGAGAGTAATTTTGTTTTAGAGCAGCAGACATTCACTTTAATCTCAGCTCCTCTCAGACTAATGGCCAACATCAACCTCTGAATTCAACTATTCTGTATTTTTGTGAAAATGACGATGTAAGAAACTATGTGCGGCAGGCATGTTTTCAAATGTTTTAACAGAACTAATCTCAGAAATGTCCTGAGAATTTTCTATATATAGCAATATGTAGCTTTAATAAGATGTTTGTTGTTGAAAGTGGAGACTTGCACACCTCATCTATACCTGCTGGACATATTGGACCCACTCCAACATAAGCTTGTAAGGACCTTTCACAGGTCTGTCAAGCCACCTGAATCTCACAATTGTATGGCTGAAGGAGCCTCCTGCATGCGTACAGAAAACCCAGTGATCCAGTAGCCGTCTGGGTTCACTTCTCTCTCATGCAAACTGGGCCAAGGCACAGAAGACGACCGAAAACTACGTTCCAAATGGCCCGACTGCACCCAAACAAATCATGAGCTCCTGATTCAAGCAACAGATATTTGACAAAGTTTAAGTCAAGTGAATAAGTTTATGCAGTAATCGGCTTGCAGGTTTTTTTTTTTTTTTTTTTTTGCTCTTTTTGCTTGAATGGCACAAGAAGACCCACAATGCATCTCAAGTAAAAAAAGACTGAAATCTGGTGGGTTTGTGTGCCTCACAGATGGCTCAGCCTCACAGCAGCTGTGCAAATGAAAGACAGAGTGTCGCTGAAGGAGTGAGGAAGATGGAAAGTTGGCCACATAGGGAAAGAGTAACATACAAGCTGCTAACTGGAAAAGTAATGGAAAATTTCATAGTGTGCCGATATTTACAGGGAGAAAATCTTCGGGTAGAGAATGCGCTCTGAATCTTAAATGGTTCCCCGATCTAAACTAAGACAGCTATGTTTGGTATTTCGCATTCACAACTGGCAATCAGTCCAACCCCAAAATTTAAGCTGAGAGTGTGGTGTGAAAAAACAACAGGTGACAAAATCCTGCTGATGCTTAAAACTCACATTGGTTCTTGGTGGGAGGGTTTTGCAGGGACAGCCAAAGGGGTCTTAAGTCTCATATGGGGGAAAAAAATGTCACCTGAGAACAGAGCCGGCTCAAGGCATAAGCACAATGTGTGGCTGCTTGAGAAAAGTGTAGTAACTACAAAGCTAACAGGGGTTTAATGGTTCATGAAATGACACTTTAATAAAGATTGTTAAGTAGGTTAAAGTGATTCACACCCCCTTTTGCTCAAAAGCAGACCCAAAAAATACAACCTAATACAGAAAAAAAAAAATCCAAAAACCATGCCCTACCGCACATAAGATATCATGTTTGGCATAAGTGTGGCACATGTACAAATAAAACGAAGCTGTGTTGCATTTATCACCATCAGAATTGATTACATTTCATTCGAATTCTAATTTCACACCGTCCTCCTCACTGTAGTTCAAACCACTTTTCCAACGTCTTCATCCCCCAGTAATTACTGCATGTAAATATCAAGTGGTTAGCGAATAATTAGTCTTTCATTGGCCAGCAGTCACCTCCGGGCCCCGTCTGCGCTCCAGACCCCTCCCTCGTAGAGCCGCCCTAAAGACAGGGGCCCCTTTTTGAATGACAGCGCTTGGGAAGGAAGACGAATTTTTGTCTGATTTCCCGCAGCCGCAGCGTCGATGAGAAGCAGTCGAGGATCTCCATTCTAACTGAATGGATTGGCATGGGGAGAAGCGGACCTCAAATCACGGCTAAGCGGCAGCTTTGGTACTGTTTAGCCTTCACGATGGTTTTACTCGCTCTGCTGTTTCGGCCAGGTAAGTGGAGCTTTTCTTTTCTTCCTTCTTTCCAATCCACTGCCGTGCTGCATGCAAAGCTTGCGTCCCCCGGAATGGAGGTGGCGATGGGAAAGTTAACTTTTCTTCCTTCCCCCCCCCAACCCTCGCCGCCTGGTGCTGAGTTGTTGAATTTGAACATTTTGTTCGCTGTGAATTTGTCTTCGCATGTCCGCTGTGTAAAGTTTTATAACGTCGTCTCTAAGTTGTTGTTGGAAAAGTTTCTGGGTTCCGCGGCGGCTCCGGAGACAAAGTAACAAATGTTTGTGTGGCTGCGGCGTCCCAGCCTCCAGTCCGCTATGTTAGCCGAGCAGCACGAGTTTCTCCATCATCGCTCTTATTGCTTCGTATTACTGTTTTCACGGCACACAACAACAACAAACAATGTGCTTCTAACGGCCAAACAGTCGCCCTCCTTCCCAGCCGACGCTAGTTTGTTGCGTTTCTTTATTTCTATTTCTTTTTTTTAAATCAAGTTGCGGCTTAGCTTCCAGCTAGCATAGCTCTGCCTTAGCAACAGGCGCAGGAAACTTAAAGAGAAAACCACGGAACTTTGTGTTTTTAAACCACCGCCGCGCTGCTTTATCAGCTTCAATCTCTTATCTTATAAAGCACAACTGTGACTCCTTTACCCATCGCCTGTTGTTGTTATTAGTTGTTGTGAAAGCTAAGCCTGATATTTTACCTATTAATTCGTCATTTATTAACTTTGTTAGCCACCATGCTTGAGAACTTTCTGGCCTCTGAACGGACGCTCCTCAATCTCCGCTTGAAGTTTAAAATCACTGATTCCCTCTTTGTTTGCATTGAGATAGTTTCCTCCCCCCCCCCAGTTTTCTTGAAAATCAAACTAAATACTTAGCAATCACCGCTCATGTAAAGCTTTGTAATGTTACAGGTGGAAAAACATGAGAACAAAACTGTTTTTTTTTCTTTAGATTCAAAATACCTTTATTAACATTCCTGACAAGAGAGTGTAATCTTGATGGAGATTGGCTGAACGTGACAAAACTAAAATCTCACGATAAAGAAAGATGTCACACATAAAAAAAGAATTAATAATAGAACCACAATTCATATTTTTTATTTATTTAGGTTTTCACTTTACCACTGGTTGGCTGCTGCAGTAGAGTTTCAATTTTGCCACAACTATCACAACATTTATGTGATTTTTATGTAATACTTTCCCAGGTGCATGAGTATCATCGTATCTAATTGCTTTTATTTCAAAAGTGAACAATTGTTCCCAATGCTGTATTAGTAAGTAGACATTAAGTATAACGGATACAGTGAGCTTTTCTCTAAGATTTAATAATTCTTATTTTTATGTTCAAACAAAGACGTTGGCAAGAAATATATAAAAAATCTATATTAAAAAATATGCTTGCTTCTGCTGGTTTTCAACTTTTGCTGTTTTATTGGAGTGTAAAAAGGTAAGAATTAGTCAGGCTGTCTGCTCAGGTAGAGCATCCAGTCACTTGCTTAATATTCACATTGTTCTCATTTTGCAAAGTGCAAATAGCATTAATTTAATAAGAGTGGTGTGTAGCTTCCACACTGTTTGTTGCCATATGTTGACTTTGTTTTATGTGAGTGTTCTTTGCCTTCCTTGAGCCAGCTGACTGGTATTTTAGCAGCAACTTGTGGGGGAGGGGCATTGCTGCATTAGTCAGAGGAAACTCCTTTCACTCCAGCATTTGCTCTGGCGTCCCATTAAAAGCACTGCAGATGTAGAAAGCACATCACACAAAACTCTTAATTTTATAACACCATTCTGCCCCTGGATTCCGATAACCACCTCTTTCTATTTCATTCTAATTTTGTCATTCGTAATAATTTGACGAAACTTGCTTGTTTTTTTGTGTGTGAAAATGGGGATGTAGCATTACTTGATATTATGTTAAGGATTGTGTAAACAGTGGTTCTTATTTGAAGTTCATTAAAATGTACTTATCCCTAATCGGCTTTCAGATTATTGTTTAGTTTTTCAGCTACACTTGTTATAAAACACCATTTTTAAGTGCTCTGGTTTGTTTTGAGCAAGACATTTGCTAGAATGAGTAATTATGAATTGATTAAGCAGATCATTTAGAGGTGAGGGAGTTGATTATCATCATTGTCAGATACTTATTTAAAAATATTTAAAAAAAAAAGTTAAACCATATGCATTTCAAGTAGCCCACAACCCTCAGCCTTTGAAATGTATTTTTACACGTTTATTGGTGTTTTTCTAAGATTTTCATAAACTTGTAAGATGACACTTACTGGTTTACAACTTAGATAACTGAGTTCAAATAATGTTTATTTGAACTCACCATTTCTGTTTCTTTTTATCATCTTTTAGTTCCAGTACATTGTCTCAGGAAAACAGTGACTTTCTCTGATCTTTAAATTATCTGCAACAGCCATAATGATGGACTAAAACAAACTCTTATCTCTTTATATAACAGAGATCAAATTGAAAATTGCTGTTTGATCAACATTTATTTGGCAGTTTTTTTTTTGTTCCCACATTTGTTTCCCATGAGATTTTCACACTTTCTGCTAGGTATTTAAGTGCCAGAGCATAAAGACCCTTCAGGGAGATGCAGGGTGAAAATGGCTGTGCAGGCTGTGATTGTCAAAAACTGTCAGTCACAGCAGACTCCAGTGACCTCGCAGCAAGGCTGGAATTCAGAAGAGGGATGCATTTAACATGACCTCTCACTCTGCTTCACAGAATTATTCAGGCTTGGTTTTAAGTGACTGTGAAATGCATTAATATGTTCTGGTGCTCGCTCTGGCAGCAGGCGTGCAGACGCGACACGTCCAGTTTGTCGTCTTTGTTTTGGGCCGTTGGAACATTAGCTGGAGCTTTGGGAGTGAACAGAGTATTCTGTTGCACTGCTTGGAGTGCACCCTGTCAGAGCTGCCTCGAGCCCCGCAGTAAAAAGTGATGCATGTGTTTGAGATTCTGGCTGATTCTGTTCCAGAATGGAAATATTTCCAGCTCGCAGCTATCCCAGTCAGCACAGACATCTCCTCCAAAAACAGCCGTAAACCTGAAATAACCCTGATAAATCTTTGCACCCTTTTTTTTTTCTTTATTCCTCCAAGTAGTAAGTGTATTTCTTTGTGTCCTGGTAACAGATAATCAGTTTGTGAGCCATTACTAAACCTGAAGCACTGGATTTAGGTTCCTCTTGCTAAATATCACTTAATGTGCTTCCTCTGCTTTCCAACTTCCAGGTGGGACCCGGAGTTGCTGAGCTTTGTAGTATTCTTCTTTTGATCTGTTTAAATTTTGCAGCCCCGATACCTTCAATCTTGCACTGCAACGTAGCTTAGTTTGATATATTTCAGTTGCCAAACATTCAGCTGAAGCAACTTCAAACACCCTGAGGCCAACTAGCCTTGGTAAGATTCTTTCTGCAGTGAAGCTGTTTCTGTTGAAGGAAATATGCTGTAACCAAACTTAAAGCACAGTGGGAGTTCTGGGGCTTGTGAACTCACACAGTTTTGGGTTTTACTGAATAAAGATGAGAGTTTAGAAGTTTGGATTTTGTTGTCTCGGTTCTGACATCAGTAAATATCAGATAGATGATTGCTATATACATTTATAGATTTAAAACACTTTTTGGAAGAAGTATTTCTTATGAAGAATCAACAGAGGATTTGTTTGCAGTGTAATCACTTATCATTGTCAGAGGTGCAATGGTTAGATTTTTGTGAGGGCTTTCTTATCTCTAATTGTCAAAATCTAACCTGCCAATACCGGTTTTAGAAATATTTGCAAAGAACTTTAATTAGCAGCATCCAGCTTTTATTTTCAGCTTTGACCAGTACGTAATTATCTTTATTAAAAGTAGCGATAATGTCACACTAGGTGTGTAAAAGAGCAGTCACCACAAAAGTATTTTATTACTATTATTTTAAAGCAAAGAAATCATTGTGCAACATTGACAATTTAAACTAGCTCCAGCATTTCCACTGTATGGTTATCATGACTAAAGCAAGAGTCTCTGTATATTCGAAAAAGAAAATGCAACAATCAGATTTCCAAAAGAGTGCAGATCCAGCATGAATTATGACTAACGGGTTTGAAACTCAAATGATAAAACAGTAAATTTTCTGCCATATTTTGTTGTCTGGTGAAGTCTAGTCCTTTGAAAATGCGTTGTTGTTTTTTTTCTTTAAGAAAGGGCATCATCTGACCTAATTTTTAAACATTTCTTCATTTAGTAACAACATCCACACCAAACAGTGTTGCTGTTTGTTTGACCTGAGTGTGTTCAGCCATGGAGTGATCCAAGGCAAAAAAATCTGAAATTTTAACATTTCCAAAAACCTTTTCCATTGCGTATCCAAAAAAAAAAATAGAAAAGAAAAATGTATGGTAGTGGTTTAAAAACACAAATGCCCTTCCTGCAACATGTGAAAATGTAGTTTGCATGCCAGGCCTGTAGGAGGCAGATAAACTTTGTGAACCTTCAGACCCTGAGGCATGTTTTTGTAACTCTTTGCTTGTACATATTATCTGGTGTATGTAATCTAAGGACCTTTACTGACAATACCAATATTCCACAACGAGCAGATTTTTGCTTCAAAACGCCAAATAATCTGAAGAGATGCAGGCGTAGAGGTCGGCCATGGTTGTTGTGCTGTGCGCGGGTGAAAACCAAACCTCAGTGCGCAAACACAAGATGACCTGACCGACATCATCGTTTCTAAATGTTTTTGGTTTACATGGAAACGACTCTGACTGTGTTTCTAGAAAGTTTCCCTCTGGAGCCTGTTGTCAAAGCTTTGCAATGCTGTTTGGCGAAAACGCCGTTAGAGGCCAAAACGCAACCAAACATTTACACCGTACTGACTCATTAACCACTATTCAGGACAAATCAGGTTATTAGTATTTCTTGGTAATTATCCTTCTTGTGTTTCCCAGCTCACTGCCAGCAGTGTCGAATCCAGCGGTGCAATGCGGACTACGTGGCTTCTACGTCGCCTCCCAATGGCGTTCAGGAAGAAGTGGCTCTGGGTATGAACTACTGCATCGCCTTACGGGCCTACGCACTGTGCACCCGGCGCCAGGCACGCAGTTGCCGGGGCGACCTGGTCTACCACTCGGCCGTTTTCCGCATTAAGGAGCTATTCTCCCAGCACAACTGCTCCAGCGACGGCCCCACCTCCTCCGCCAAGGTGCCCAGCACGTCTCGGCCCGGGGTGTCGGAGCTCTGCGACTACGAGAACCGGGTCCTCTCGTCGGGCTCGGCGGGTCAGCAGAAGAAGTACGCCCACTGTGGATTATTTGGAGACCCGCACCTACGGACTTTTCGAGACGAGTTTCAGACCTGCAAAGTGGAGGGGGCGTGGCCTCTGATCGACAACCGCTTCCTGTCGGTGCAGGTGACCAACGTCCCCGTTGTCCTGGGCTCCAGTGCAACAGCAACCAGCAAGGTGAGGAGGAGATTGGATTAGTAGGGTCCAAAAACAGCATCCAGAAACAGATTTTTTTTACTCAAAAATTTGTTGACATCTCTACAATTGCAAATGTTTGGCGCTATTCAGAGAACCAAAGCTGGTGTCATTTGAATTCATGTCAATTGCAAACTCTCTCCGTTATAACAGCATGTTTAAAAGTAAGGGCTTAAACAAGCAGGGTGCTTTTCAAATGCTAGCATGCCAGCTCCAGCACTGCCATTAGTGGCATCAAACATGTGAAGTTAATCACTGTTGCATTGTGCCTCTCTAGTCTGAAGCATTCCTTGTGTCTTGGAGCTCTTTTAGATTGGTGAAGGGGTGTGGGGTCTGAGAGGGGTCTTTCAGTGGTGTTGAATCACAGACATGCATGAGTGCTCTACCTTTAACACATGGGTGGTCATATGGTAGTGATTAACGCTCACTCCAACATTTTCCTTCGCCGCCACGATCAGAAATGTTTTTTCATCCCTCTGGTCAAATAATTAACTTGGTGCTTTTTGTGTAAATATGGCATAATTTGGAAAAATAAAGGAGTAATTGACTGGCAGAAAAGAGTTTTTAATCTGGCTTTTAAACGGGCCGTTCAGGCATTTTTTTTCTTTCATTCCTTTAAATATTCTGCTGCATCTTGAACGGTTGGACTAACTTCTCTCTTTGTGGTTTTTAATAAAATTTTTGCTGGGGAATTTTTAAACATATGTTAAAGAGGATCCAACATGCAAAATACACTTTTTTTTCATTTTCAACTTACCATTTGGGTCTCTGCAGCTTCTTGAAACAGTCCAAATGCTTTAAAAAGAGCCACCCAGCTGTTTCCTGGCAGTAAATGTATTTATTTTTTGGTATCTGGAAAAGGTTCCATTAAAAAAATAAAATAAAATAAACTGCCCAATTATTAAGTCACAAGCAGCTGGCAATACCTTGTTACCTAGCAACCCCAGCCTAGCCCAAGAAATTGCCTAGCAACACAAGCGGCATTTGAGCACGTTTGTTCAGCTAGTTTCACCTCCGTACAATGGCTGCTGGAAAAGATAAGCATGTTATTGTCGACTCACCATGCAGAAACCGCTTGCTGCAACCTTGATGGTTGTGCAGGTGACTACAATTGCAAATGTTTACAGCCATTTTCAGGTGTACAAAGTGCAAGTAAAGTGTGGCCACCAGCAGCTTACTTGTATTTAAAGTGACAAGAGGCCCTGAAACAGCTCATTCTGCAAGGAGCTCTAAACTGAGCATAATAAAATGTCATTGTCTAGGAATGATTTTTTTTTGTTGCAAAAAACATAATGAACCCATTTTATGTAACTTATAGACCTATCCTAACTTGTTCAACAAAGCATATGTCCTATTTAAAGACCCAACTGAGCAAAAAAGAAATAAATCATATTGCATAAAGGATTTTAGAACCAGGTTCTGTTTGAAATCCAATGAAATTGAGAGGTACGGTTCTTTGTGTGTCATATTTTGCGGCGCAAGTATTTTTACTGTGAGAATCCTTTTCAGTTACCACACAAGAAAGTATCAAATACAGTACTCCCAAATAGGAATGTCTTTTACTTCTAAACTTGGTGGGGGAAGAACATTTTTTAACCAAAAAAGTTGAAGCAGTTGAAGTAGTAAAACTTAATATTTTAGATATTTTATTATTTTTATATTCATGGCAAGATTATATGAGAGTAAAAAGCACAGATAATTAAAGTTTAAAGATAAAATAATCCGGCTTCTGCACCAGTCCAGCCGACTCACCCAGGAAATACTTTGTTTTCTGCTGCCACCTTGTGGCTTAGAATTGCTTTTTTTTTTTTTTTTTTTTTTTTTTGGATCTGGTTGAGACTAAAACCTGATTAAACCTGATAAACCCTGATTGGGCTAAAACCTCCGCCAACTTTTCTGAGGTGAAACGGCTGGCTTACTGCACTCCTACTTGAATTTAATTTTTATAATCCAATTTCAGTGTTGTGCTGCTTGATTTGAGCATTAGGACCCCAGGACTCAGTATTAAATGTGAGATTTGGAAATTCGGTGGGCCTTTTCTCCAGAGTTACAGCTGCCTCAGTTTTACTCAGAAATATGGAGTGTCAACTCACGCTGTGGCTTCACACTTAGATAATATGCAGTACACACGGTTCTCGTCTCCTTTGTCATTACATATTGCTTTTACCCAACTGCTGTGGTCTAAAGATGGGGAAAAGTGATGACTCATATGGAGATATGTGTGTAAAACAAGAGAAAGAAATGATTGACGGTGGACTTATCTGAACCCTCATTCTTCATTAGATCTGCTCTCTAGTATAATCTTTAGGTTACAGTACTTTTAAATCCTAGACATTAGTCGTGTCCAGCACCAGGTACTTGTAAAAACAACCCGGTATTACAAACTAAACCACGTCGGCTCGACTTTCCTCCTGTGCCGCTACATTCTCTCGTGTGATGAGGTAGAACTACTTGGAAATTTTCCACAAAAAATAGTTTTACTTAACAAACCCCACAGCCACGTATCCTGTGCATGTGCGTTTTCACACCTGCAAACTACTTCACACCTCCGTGGGGTTTGCTTCGGAAAAGTTTCACTTCGACACAAACACTTTTTGAAACCAGGTCTCAGAGACTTCAGTCACTGGAGACGTGGAAAGGCACGCCTGGATTTAAACAAAAATGCTCCTGTTTCACTAAAATACGGTTCCACGTATAAATTACTTGAGTATATAACTCACTTTGGTTTATTTGCCTTGTTGGTAGGGATGTTGTTGTTTGTGAAATATTGATTAGTCGATGCATGAAGAAAAGACAATAAAGCAGAAGCATATTGACTCGGATGTATTCTGTAGTTTTCAAACAGATTATCACACACTTCATTCTACTCACTTTTTTATACTTGGGAGCTAGTTGGATATGGCTTAAAGATTTACTAGCATTTATTTTCTTATGCAAAATCTAAAACAAAATACATACAGGTAATTCAGAAAGAGAAAGCATACTTGGTTTTGCAGCTTTTTGCAGGGACTCAGGTTTCCATTCTCCCTTTATGTGCACATTTTAATCCCATGACCACAGTTCGTTGGCTTAAGAGGTTGGGGGGGGGGGTTGTGAAACATCACTTGATTATGGCGCATTGCCTGACCCAGTTGACAATGTTTGGCATATTGTTTTGGTGTTGATTAATCCTAATGCAACTTCAACAAAGCTGGGCTGCGGTGTGAAAGTGGAACAACATAAAAGCTCCGTGCCAGAATGGGAGAGCAGCACAAGTAATACAGAGGGGAAATCTCTCAGGTCCCCTGAGCTCATGCTCAACTGCAGAGATGGCCACAGGTTGTATGCACACACACAGACCACCCCCTCCTCTTCCTCCTCCTCCTTGTCTCCTTTATCACCCGTTTCCTCCCAGATCTTCTGTAGTGGTGGGAGGGACAGGGGCAGAGGGTGCACAGGCATTATTAAGCCCACTTGAATTAACAGAACAGCCCCCAGCCTTTCCTCTAAAGCCTCCAGCTGGGGGGAGCTTAATCTCCATGGTCCCCTGTCTCGTCCATTAAACAAACTCCCCCGCCCCTTTCCCATCATTCTGCAGCACACACACACACACACACACACACACACACACACACACACACACACACACACACACACTTGTGTGTTTCTGTGTGAATAATAAGCCATGCTGTGTCTGGTTTATTAGGAGAGCTGGACATTTCGTGCACACCCATACACGGAATAATGAGAACGCAAGAGCGCCCAAATATTAACTGTAGCTCTTTCTGCATGTAATTATTGCTCTCATACATGCTTGGAAATGAAAGGTTTTTTTTTTTTTTGGCATACACATTCTCACCAGCCTCAAGGGTCTTATCTGCTTTTTGTATCTGGGGGAACAAATTGAATGTGGGTCTTGACACACGAGGGCCAGCAGATGTCTGGGTTGTTGAGGTTAGGCCAGCTGATTAGCATGACAAACGCAGCCTTGCAGTCCCCCCCTCCAACACTCAACCCCACTACACAACCAACCTGTGGGGGGCCATGCTTCAAGAGTGGCCCAGTCGAGTCTACAGGTCACAGGTGATGTTGATTTTTGTGAAGGGCCACAGCACGTGATTGTCAGAGGACTTTAGGTTGGGTTGGGCTTAGCAAAGGGTGGAGGCTGGAGGAGTCATTCTCTTGTCAAGCACATGGTGATTTGGACTGAGGTATTCACAAAAATACCAGAGTCCAGGTATTTTCTGCTTTCAGAATCGCCTACAACAATTGCTTTAAAGTACAAGTAGAATTTCGTTTAGCCGTCTTTTCAGGTTGTTTCTGTTCCTATGTATATAATGTGCACATATTCAACATAACATGCCTATAACTGGGAAAAACTGGGGTCATGGTATGATGCATTTAATACAAAAAATAATTGTTCTAATAGCTTTATTTAATGTGCAAAAAAGAACAGGAAGGACTGAGTTCCCTGGTTTGAGAATTTGATGCTTGCTAGCACATGAAATGGCTAGCAGAGCTAAAATGAGTTAATTTGGTGGATCAAGATGTGCAATTTTTCAGGTCTACTTAACTATTTTTATGTTCTGTTGTGACTATAAAAAAGGTCTCATTTGATTTGAAAATGATCCTTTTTTTGATGTTTAAAGAACATCCCAATTTTCTGGTATTTGGGTTGTACTATAATCGCCTTACATCAGTAGTTGTGAGGCACAGCTGCAAGTCGAGCAAGTCGTGCATTTATGGCTGCTCACACGGGTCCATAAAACGATTTCCCATCACTACTTAGCAGCATCTATGTTCAATGCCCTAAGGGGTGCAAACAACAAAGATTTTAAGCTGTGGCAGAATAGATCTGGTCTGTACATGCTGCGTTACATCACAGTTCTTGATAAACACATTTTTCTCAGATAATTGGAGGACAGTTTATATCAGACATTTAACTTCATTAGCAAATTCACAAACACTAAATTGTATTAAATTAATTTTTTGCTGTCAAATTTAGTATGCCAGACCTTGTAGTTATTAAATATGTGCCTTTGTTGGGGGGACTTCGCCCTGTCTTGCATCCTTAAGTTGCACCATTGAAAATTGGTGAATTCACTTGATTTATATCGTCACCTAAAGGCCCTTAATTCTCACAGCTTTTCTGAAGTCCATTAATTCAAGATTTATTCCTAACTAAAATATTGTCGAGATTTGAGAGGTAGAATAGGTTGTTTTTCACTGTACAAAATTTGCGCATTGGTTTTCAGTGTCTGGTCCAGAATTAAGTAGGAGTGTTTTTTTTGTTTATTTTTCTTCATATGGGTAGATTTGAATTTACACATTTGACATCTTAGGCCAATTTGCTGCAGAATTTAATTTAATTTTTCTTACAGAAAACATGAATGTTAAAAAAAACATATTTCCACTGTTTGGTATGTTTATCAACTTTTAAGTCTTCAGGTATATTGGGGAGACTGAGCACTTACTGTCTCTCTCATGAAGACCATCTAGATCTCTGTGTTGGAGTGTACTTTAATCATTTTTCTTTTTTTCATTTATTTATGAATGGTTTCTGACATCCTGGCATCTTTGGATATGTTCATTTTCTATCCACATTTAGCTAGTGTCTTTCCATGCTTAGTTCAAAACTGGGGCGAAATAAAAAAAGCTGACTGGTTGAATTGATATGTGTTTGCATGCATGTTGTGCAATTAGAAGTCCACCAGATTGTGTGTTTTGTGTGGGAGGGAACTCGGAGGAACTGAATCAGTATTCAGAAAAAGATTCCTTGAAGGGGAATGTGGGAGGTAGGAAGAAAAGAGCCTACTGGGAGGACGGGTTAACCCCTCTCCTGTGGAGAACGGTGTGATGGGCTGTAACAAAGCAGCTCAACGGGAGGTGGCTTGATTGGTCGCGTCGTTCCAAAGCCAAAAGGACCTGCTAGACCGCGAGACCTTGCAAGCTGAGAGGTAGCTACTGCGTTTGGTGCCTGTAAGGAATGAGGTCACGTATAAAAGAATATTATATTAACCCAACTAAAACACCACCTACCATCAGGATTCAACGTTATTTCATTATGCTGTTTAAAAAAATAATTCCACACTAAACAGTACACCGTTTATACAACAGATTGGTATACTCAATTATATTCAAGCAGACTTGGGTGATCAATTGGTACCACTATTTGAAAAATGTTAATTCAGTCGTGCTTAAAACTGGAGCCTAAAATTTGAAGCTTTACTTATTGTAGAGCAAGAACAGTAGTGATGATGCATCGCAGGATGAAACAGCTCTCTGCTGTCAAGCATATGCAGGCACAGCTTTGGTTGTTTATTTGCTTGTTGCTAACTTTGGGACTAATCTTTTCCTGCCTGTCTTTGCTCTTTTGCTGGCTGTTCTCGGTAATAACCTTGGTTTTTACAAATGGGCATCAATCATCTGCACAAGCGTTGTGGGTGTAATCTTAAAGCCCTCCCTCTGTGAGCCTGCCTTTAATCTCAGCTATGGTCCCCAAAACCACAGTACTGTCAGCCTCACCACTTTCCCCACTCTTGACAAATTGCCTATTTCCCTTGGCTTCAAAATCTCTGCACTTCGTTCCTGTGGTGTGTATGTGTGTTTAGGAGCATGCCTCCCTCACCTTGTGCATGCTTTTCTTATGTTTTTTGTTCGTAGGTGCATCTGTGTTTGCAGAACATACCGTTTTAAATACCATGTTTGTGTGTGTGTTTGTGCTGAGCGCTTGGCTGGCCTTGTGTATGGGTCAAGATAGTTGTGCCGGGAGGGAAGGGAAGGCAAGCCATGCCAATCCTGTGTTTGCAAGGGCACTTCACTTGAAGTGATAAAAGTAGAATAATCCCCTTTAAAGCGTCTTAACGAGGTCAAATCTGCTAGACTGCAAGGGGGGGAGGGAGGTTTCTGTGTGTTTGTGTGTGTGCATGTGTGTTGTTGGGATAACGCTGCAGAAATGGGGGTAAGCCTCCGCTTGGTTTGTGAGAGATAATAATCAAAATCAAATTCCTGGCCGAAACAGGATTAGGCTCTCTCGCCGTGCTCTAAAGCCCCTGTCCAGAGCTGCTGAAGACACAATCCTATCCTCAGCCTCTCTTACAAACCCTGAGCAGCTAGCGTGGCTGGGCTCTCTCCGTTGGTTCAGACGGAGTTGGCCCGGATGAGCTTGGACACAGGCCAGTTAGTTCTGTCCCTTTCTCAGATCGCTGGGCTCATATGCTTTAGTCCAGACACTAATCCAGGATATTTAGATGGAATTGTTTGGTAGGAACTATTCTTGGATGGAGGATCCAATCTTGTTTGGCGCTGCTGTAATAGCAAAAGACTTAATCATTTCAAAGTCTGGCTTGGTGAATCTTGTAACAGTGGACTTTTTCTGAAATGTTTTAAGCACATTCTGTGAGTTCCATTCATACATGTACAAGTGTCATACAGCCACATTTGCATTGATGAGAAATTAGTTACTTATTGCATTATATTGCTCTGTTTGTATACTGTGTTGTAAAGCTTTGGCGAGATCTCTGAAACAGCTAACCAGTTTTAGCTGCAAAAGAACACAACATTAACCACTCATTGGCTAAGTTGTGCTTTTTGGATATTTAACACTTCCACTGTTTGTTTTGCTTTCGACTAGCTGTGAAAAAGCCTCGTGATTGCTTTTATTGTTTTCAGAACCTCAAAATTTTCCCCGTTACCATTACGTATCTCCATTTATAAGCCTGTATTTAACGCTGGTAAAGTATTTTCTTGATAACATTTTTAAGATGTCTCTAAAAATCATTTTAAGACTGTCGTTTTGCCACCTTTCAGAAAAAATATGTTTGCCACATTTGTATACAGTCAGTGTAAGAAACAAGTAGCTTTTATTGTTTATAATCCATTCATGTCAAAACTCTTAAATCCAGTGGGATTTGCCAATTCCCCTTCTGCTAAATCTACAATGGACCCACACCTATTCAACGATAATTATTTGTATTTTTTCTTTTTGTGAAATGTAACTAAATCTACTAAAAGTATAGTTTAAGCATTATTGCAAAGGCCTGGTTTGTGTCTGCAAGATTTAAAAATTCAGTTTTTAAGTGAGGAAATAAATTGTGTCCTCTGTCTTAATCTAAACCACTAAGGAATGTTCCACCAGAAAAAAAAACATTGGTTACTTTCTTTCTTACTTACTCTCCTTTCTATTGAAACTGTGACAGACAGAAGAGGCGGAAAGCTTACACGGCATCCTCCAGACTGTTGCTATGGAACAGAAAGACAACCTGGCAGTGAAACATAGAGGAACTGTTTGCCATTATGGATATTCTGCATTCGTTTAAGAGTGGGAGTGAGATAACATCCAGTCATTAGTGAGCGATTACAATGCCAAGGCTCCATCCCTCCCTCCAAGCGCACAAACATTCACGCATGTGCCACACACAAACACACACCGACTGAGATGTAAACAGTCAGGCAGTGCTCCAGGAAATACAATCCCCACATTGCAGCTACCCCTCAGGCAGGATTTATACCGAGGAAGATGTTTTCCAGTGGATCCTGCTGTTATTCCGTGTGGCTGTCTACGCTTTTTATTTGTGTATGTGCTCAGCTTGTGTGTCTAAATGCCCTGCTGTATTCATTTATTGTTCATGTGTCTCATCATTGTAGTGTGATCTGTATGTGTGTGTGTAAAGCTAAGCCCCCCTCCCCAACCCCTCAGTAATCTCCATCTCTTCCTGTCGTATTTTTTTTTTCCCCCGACTGATCTAAGAGCAGAAACAGTCTTAGTCTGATTCTTATTTAAAATAGACATAATGGTTCACAGAAGATTTCACATGGATTGAACCAGATGATGAGGCCAGGAAGGCTCTGTGTGCATGTCTGTGTGTGGGGGTGAGTGGGGCTTAGGGGTTGGTGGGTGGGGGATGGGGGTGGGGCAGCAATTTCCTGAAACGATGAATCCCATTTATTCGCCGAAGACTGTCTCAATTGCCTCAGCAGCCCACAAAGCTTTTTAATGCTTTAATTACGTCTCAAAGGAGCAGGGTGGAATCAAATTAGAGATTGTCCTACATTTAGGTGCCAGGCGTGTGTCTTTTCTTGTGTGAGTGTGAGCCCTGCAGATTTTACATATGAGGGAGTGTGTGTGTGTGTTTGTGTGTGGGGGGGGGGGTTTGGAAATCTCATATCCTTCTGTATGATTCATAGCACTGAATATTTGTTGCTCTTGCATCCATTCATACAACTTAAAACACATGCAAACAGATGTTAGCTCACATAAATGTGTCCCTGAAAAACACCTCATCAATGACTTCAACGTTTTTTGTTTTTTTTTCTTTTTTTTTCTTTCAACACTAAAGACGGCTTTTGCACACATCTTTTTTTTTTTACACAGATGCATATTCAGTAACGCAGCATGCAGCCTTTTTTTTCTGTTGTAGCAGATGGCATGTGTCTCAATATTACGGCAGTATTTCATTAACATTATGGGCATCCATCTGTTGTGCCCTCTCAGGCCCCTGTGGAACACCTTGTTTTCTTGTTTTTTGTCACTGGAGAAGGAAATAAACATTGTTAGCATTGTGCAGCAAAAAAGCAAAGTCAGCTTGGTATTGTAACGTCGTTTAGGCACAAGGGTCAGAAGGTGAACAGAAAATCAGTACCAGCCACCGTCTTCATTTCTTCTGATGACTTTTATTCCTTTTCACATACTTCTCTTGAGCATCCAAAAGCTCACTGTTTTTATATCCAATTGGCACCACACCTGTGCTTGATTGGACACAGCCATAATGAAACGGGTCAAACAAACAAACTCTAAACAGAGAAACACTAAAATTACAAATCTTATTTACAAACTCCTGCATAATGAAGTTGTCTGCAAAACAAACTACATACGACAAGATAACTCAAAAAGTTACTTTAAAGAAAACCAAATAAAGCAATACACAAAAGAAATCCCTCTAATTGGTAGAACCCAGCAAGGTAATCACTGACATCATCCAGCCGTTTAATCAGGAAGTACAGGGCCGGCCCCTCCCATACTCCTGCCCTGCTGCAGAGCTACAAGGACAAACGATGGTTAGTACAAAGGAAAACAAATACCATAAATAAATATACCTTGAAACGAATTCAACCTATGGTCCACAAGTAGTAACTTTAACCTAAACAAACATAGATGGACACTGCAACTTAATGCTAAACAAAAACAAACCCTGGATAGTAAGTGAAGCAAAATTGCAATGTTTAAATTAGTCATAGCCAAGTATAGAAAGTGAATCGGAAAGAATAAGGGACAAGTGGTGAACACAAACTGAACTACTTTGTTGTCACAGGTATACAAAAAATGTTAGCTGGACATATGTAGGTAAAACTCACTGTTTTTAGTCATTGTTCACTAAGTTTCTTAATGTGCCTTTTAGGAACCACGGATTTTAGCAACTTTAAATAAATGTGTTGTAGCAGCGCATCCGGCTCACATATTAATCATCCGGGGTGATAAATGATATGTAGTTCATGAGACTACATTTCTTCCCGATCACCAATCTACTTGTCATTAATCCTATCATGATGACACATTTTGCTGGACAATAAATTGTGACAAAAGTTATTCCAATAAATGATCTTGTTTTGGGGTTATTTTTAATTGATATACTGGTAATGGAAAAAATGGAATTACACCCTCTGAAAGATAAAGAAACAGACATTTCTAACAAACATTTAATATTGGAACTGGAGATATTTTAAAAATCCAAAATATATAAACGATACAACAAATAATGGATATTGAAGTCTGTAAACAAAATTGCTTTTAAAAGAATGGGGCCAGTTGAGACTCGGGTACCAGACTCGAGTCTTTTTGTTGTCCAGTTAATTCACAGCAAATCTAATCTCAAGCACAGATTTATGTACATCCAGCAATATCCTGCTGATGGTGTGCAGTTATGTACCATGACCCTGGGTTTTGACAAGACAGAGCAGAGATGGGAAGAAAAACACAGAACCACTGATCCAGAACTACTTTTGATGTTAAAACATACAGAGTTAATAGCAGCAATAGCTTGTTTAGTGGCTTCATCTGGGAGGGAAACAATGAGGCAATTAACCTTCATGCTGGGTTTTTATTTAACACTGCTTATGTCTGGTATAACTAACTGGTTGTCCTGTTTGGTCAGCAGCATTCATAAAACAAGGAGGCTGACTCGCTCTGTAGTCTTCTGCCACTTGTAGGGACCAAAATGGAGCGCACAAACCTGTTGGAAGATGGTTCTTCAACAGTACTTCCTTAGTCTTGCACATAAATTACCTCCCTACCAAATTTGGATATCTTTGTGGTTATTATTTTTAATCTATATATAAAAATGTTACTATTTTGATGCAGACTTTTGATGTGGGTATTTTTTTAAGGTGGAAGGTCAAGTTTGAACATTTATCTAGTCACCCCAGGCTGCCAGATGTTGTCCATTGCCAACAACTTTCTTTGATGTGGTTATACTTACTGGAAACCACTATTCCCAGATGGGGGGGAAATATCCTTTGCTCTTGTTGCCCTTAAGGGGAAGGGATGTAGTCAATCAGAAGTACCAAACTGAAAGTGTAAAGGAAAGGTGTTGACAGGATAGATGAAAAGTGATACGCATCAGGTTGCCTCTGAAGTGGAAAGGACCGTCCTTCATAAGCTTAACCCAAAGTAACCTTTTACAGATGATATCAGATTTGGTTTCAGAGTTGGATGGAGAAGCTGTAGTCTGCAGACTTTTTAAATTCAGCATTGGGAAGCCAGACTTGGCTGTTTTTCAACCCCTACTGTCAGTCGTTTGGTACATCTTTGTCGAAATGTTGTTGGTTTTTTTTTTCTTGTTATTTTGACAACCAAAACTGCAATTGCTGGTGATATTTTTAGTAAAAATGTTACCACACCTGGGAAGTCGGGTTGTGTCCGAAACAATTTCTTAAAAAGATTAGATAGGCATCAAATTCCTTAACAAGAATGTAGTAGGTGGACATGCACAAAGTTCTACGTAATTGTCTCTATTAATATTCACACATCCAAACTACACCAAATGTCACATATTGGGTTGCTAAACAAATCTTATGTTTGGCAATGTATCTGTGCTAGTCAGTTTGCAAATGTAATGGCTATTGATCCTTTAATATTTGTCTGCTGTATTATTTTTCTCTTCTCATCAGCTTTCATCCACCTACTTGACCCAGCTACCTTAGGGCCAAGACTCAAAGATTCAAACTTTGATATTTTAAATGTTCATATAATACCCTTCATAGGGGGTAAGTCATATCTTGTGCATCAGTACATCCCTCTGGGAAAATGGCCATGCTGGACACACACACCTGAAACGAGCACTAATTTAGCACAGTGTGTGGGGTGCAGCTTTCCGTTGCCAAGTGCCTTTTGTTGACGCAGGCCTTGCGTGGCAGAGACCCGTATAGCCGAGCTGTTTGTTGAATTTAGTCCATGCATTATTGGCTTCAGAGATAATGGAACAGGTTTTCCTGCTGTACCACAGAAACCTTTGTCTCCAGGCAACAGTTTGCTTTGTGTGGAATGTACATTTTTGATGTGTGGGGTTAGCTCGTTAAGGTCCAATCACGGTTGTCGCTGTGTTTTTAGTGACTTCATTATTTGATTAAAGTCTCAAGTATATTTTAATTTTCACAACAAGAAAGTTTTGTCTGATCTGGTTATCTAATAAACCTGTGAAAATTATTCTGAACTTATTCAAAACTTTTAACCCCTCCCCAAAATAAAACCCCAGCCAGGTAAATGTTATCACAGAACCTAAAGTAATTGTAACATGTTCCTTTTAGATTGAGCTGCCTGTTTAGAAAAAAAAAAAGTTGAGCAACATGTCATCAGACGTGAAGCTCCCTGAAATTATGATGTTACTTTTTTTTTATTTGACCCATAATGCAGTTCACTGACAAATAATGAGATTTTGTTTTTCTATGTGAATTGCTTCTGGGGAATTGTAGTGCAAACAGAATTACAATAAGGGTTATGCATCCATGCTAAGTGATTGGTAATGTAGCTCACTGTGTGAGGTTTAGAATGTGCTTAATTGTATATATTAAACAAGAATAAGCTGCAGTATATTTCGGCTGTCAGATTAAAAGTCAGACTGTATACTGTTTTAAAATGTCTAAGTAAGAACTGAATAAGTTTAGTAATGATCATACCACTCTCCAGGTTCTCTGAGTCTGCTTTAGCTTTACTTGTTGTAAACCTAAACTGAATATTGGACTTTTATCAGAAGGTTTCAAAAGGACTTTAATTATAGGCTTGATCAATCAATAAGCTGCTGCAAATCCTTACATGTTGTTCGAGCTGACTATGTCTTAGCAATAGAAACGTGACATTGTCACCAAACTATGAACAAATGGCAACTTTATCATTAGAAATGTCAACATAGGTGTGCATTAAAATCAGTCTTTCACTGTTCATGGCTGTGTGTGGATTAGACTCATAATCCATCATAGGACAGTGGCAGTGCAGCAGCTTCCTGCATTTAGGCCTCACATTTTTCCTCTTGTCTGTCTTCTTGATAGGCCTCATCGCAGCAGCTGAAATTTACGACCTCTGACTCCTGTGACAGGATCAAGGATGAGTTCCAGTTTCTTCAAGCACAATATCACAGGTGAACACATTGACATGCACTCACAAGGTCACAAACACAGATATGTTGGCCTCAAATGTATTTTCATACATGAAACTGAAACTTTACAGTTGATCTTTTGCTGTAATAACGTCTTCCTGGCCAGAGGTCATATTTATTAAGAGCTTTTTATTTTTTTATTTTATTTTGTGAGTGTTGTAGGCAGAAAGATGCAGAAATAACTGTAATAAACACATTCATTTTTTCATGATTTTCTCCATCTTCAAATGTCTTCAGATCAGATTCAGAGTAATAAAAAAGCCATTACCCTGCTTAGAGGTTTAATTTCTTCTAGCAAACGCTTAACCCCTTAAAGCTTGAATTTATTCAAAATTACATAAAAATACAAATAGTGTTTTTGCTTTCAAGCAGGTTCTCAATTAAAGCCTGCACTGTCCGTTCTGTCAATGAATGACTAAAAACACCCACTTGGCAGCAGCTCAAGACAGGGACTGGGAGGGGATATCGCATGTAAATGCTGTCATATTCCATGAAGAATGGTAAAAAGCGGGACGTTTTCATTAATCAAAGAAAGCCCTCTGGATGCGTCAGACAGAACGCGAAAAGTGAACATGTTCAGGGGAAAGAGGACGTTTGGTCACCTTAGTATATATAATTCAACTTGCCTGTGTGGTACCGTAGTTTAAGATGTAATTTTATGCCAAGAAGTTTAATAACAGTGTAGGTCCAACCCAACTGCAGCACCGATTGCTTAAACATTATTCTCTGACTTGCACCTCAATCAGGCCCGTTTTCTCCTTGCTACTGATCTTTCTGTACTGCTTAAATACTTCTCCATTTCCAGAGGTATGAGATGCCTCCACAGTCCTGACCTTCATCCATCTGTTTGATAGCTGTTCTTTAGAGGATTGTGCCACAGGGTCTGCATTTCAGTTAAATAAAAAAAATCAACTTTCAGTAAGGAAAGGAGACTTTGAAGCCCATCTTCCTTCCGGAGCAGGTTGGGTTGTTCCTGTGTACATCTCCTCCCAAAACCTTCCACAGACTTGGCTCTCCCAGGTACAGACACTCAAAGGCACATGAAAGCCCAGCGTATTGTGTGTAAAATCCCTGCTGTGTCTGTTCGCTCCTGTTATGCAGAGGATTCTGAAGCTCCATTAACGCCCTTCGTATCTTCCTCCTTGCCTTTGCTTTTGTTATTCCCATAACAGCGAGCAGCACCGTTTAACCCTCTTCAGAGAGTGAGGGTGCAGTTAAAAGAATGCCTCTTTTGTCTCAGCATACAGAACATGCATACAGTGCCTATTGACTCAGGAGCAGGGATGGGGTGGGGGGTCTTGGGAGCCACAAACGAAGCTTTGTAGCGCTCTGCTGCTGCGCTTTGCTTGTCTGTTGCTGAAGACTAAAAGGCAAATGTACCGCAGGCGTTCCCCTGGGTATAGTACGAAGCATTGTAGCTGCCGTTGTCTTTCTCTTTCCTCTCTCCCCCGCCCCCCTTGACTCTTCCTGCCCCCCCCCTGCCGCCTCTCCCCTCCCCACTTTCACGTGCATAAATAGATCAGGGAATACATAAATCAAAATAAAGATGACAGCAGGAGCGATTTAGAGACGGAAGAAGCGGCAATAAAACTCCATCAAAGTGTCGTTTGACAACGCCGGTGCAGACCCTGGGGCTGCTGAGCAGCAATCAGAGGAGGCACAGAGCCAATCCATGGCAGGCTGGCAGAGAGGATGCCAGTTGTCATGACAACTTGTTATACGGCCTGCGCGCATAAGTGGGGATAGCAGAAAGATTTTTATGTAGGTGTCAAAGGGAGCATTTTGCGAAAGTGGACACTGCTTGTTCGCACACTTCAAAAGGCAAAAGAACATCATTATCACTCACACTAAATACAAGAGTGGATCCAACCCCCGTTTCAGTGTTATTAGGCTTAACATTGCCTGCCATGACTTGAGCATTAATTTATGATGTGAACCAACTTTTTATTCACATTCACCAGTAAACGCCTCAACTACACTTGAAGTGTTTTAGTAGTCTGGAGTTGTTTTTTCCTCACCCAGCATTTTAGTTAATCAAAGATGTGTGGCCTTCAGATTTTGGGGTCGTAAAAATTTCTATCATTCTAAGATTCTTAGTGATGACTTTATTCTCTTGCTGCGTTTCAAATGAATAAACTCTTAAAGCAGTGAACTCGTAAACGCGCTTACCGAAGCAGATTTGAATTCCTCTGCCGTCAATGGGTGCCAGTTCCCCAACAGCCTCCAGGTTCTGCTGCTTTGGGTTCAGCCGTGCTTAAAAGCACATACGATTGCTAACCTTCATGTGGGAAATTACTATCATATTTATTAGTTACTTGTCTTTAGCCCAAAAGAAAGTGGGAAACTCCCCAAACCTTGTAATTCAAAAGAAGAGAAACAAAATCTAACAAAATAAATTTTAAAAATTGCACAGTGCTATTATGTATCATTAGGACTAAATAATGAAATTAACTTAACTGCCAAACTACAAATAAAAACAATTTATGACACTAGTAATTCAGTGCACAGTTTGCTTTGACTTTTAATGATCATCTTTCCGACTTCTTACGTCTGACATGTACCTTGTTTAATGTGATGTCCTGATGTATACAACTATATAATTATGGGGTGTGTGTGTTTTTTGTTTTTTTTTTTAGTTTGTTTTTTCAGAAAGAAAATGTAAAGAAAATAATTCTCAGACTCAAATGCAAGCTCAGGCAGAATGTTGAATGGAGCTTCCAGGCTGGTTTTAAGCAAGGCAAACACGTTTGCTTCTAAATATTTTCTGTCCCTAATGACAAAGTAAAATTTTGAGAAAAGACAGAACAGTTGACTAAATCTGGAATAACAGAGGCTGGTGTGATTATTATAGGCACAGTCAGTGTATGAATGAGCACACATCATTGGCTGAGTGCAACACGGTGTTCAGTCTGCCAGTTAAGACTATTTATGATGCAGACTCAGCCAGCGCTCTCTGTAATCGAGCTGTCATTCGTGTAGACAGCTGAGAAGAACATCCCAGCATAAATATACACACCATCAAGCTCGCTGCAGACTTATCTCCAATCTAAACCTTTCCACCATGTCTCTGTGTATTTGGTTAAGCCTTACCAATAACTTGGAATAAATGACGCCCTCTGAGACTGGCAGGTCTTAACTGGAGGCTTCAGTCAGGCACCATGTAGGGACTGTTTTTGTCATTTTTATTTGACAATGAGGCTGACTTGTTGACGTGTTCCCCTTTGTCACGTCGCCTCATATGACAACAGCGTTGACATGATTGCAGTTAATGGCTGTCACTGGGTCTGGGTTACAGGGAATGCTATAACACCACTCTCAGGCGTTGTACTTCATTGCCTCGTCCCTGCAGAAGGAAACGTATTTTATCTGAGCTAGATCCTGGAGTTCAGGACAGGTTTATCTCGGAGAATCAGAACTAGTTCAACCCCTTCCTGCCAATCAGCACCTGTCATCCATAGTGAAATGCTGCCACCGACCTCTGAAGGGGACGGTGATGATGAGAGTGGCAAAGATGATCCAGATTATTTGGGTGAAGGAGATGATGAAAATGCGCTGGTAAGGATGAAAATGAAGGAGGGGTTTTTTAGAGATGATGGAAGTAATGAGAGCGGTGAAAGAAAGTGAAATAGGTAATGATGATGAAGGGGGTTTGAAAAGTCACCTGGTGTCACCACTTCAGAAGAACGACTGTCGAGCTGAATAACAAGCTGACTTTGTTCCCCTCTTTCTCCCTCTCTTTTCCCAGTTTGAAGCTTGAATGTGACAAGTTAGCAAGTGAGAAGTCGGAGATGCAGCGCCATTATATTATGGTAAGTTAACCTAAGCATAAGTATTTTTATTTTTTTAATTTAACCTTTATTTTATCAGGGTAAAAAAAAAGCATTGCCCTCCAGGATAAAAAAAACCCCTCTCTTTCAATGGAATCCTCTCTAAGAAGCAGCAACAAATATAATGCAGAAAAATAAACTTTTAAAAGAAAATGTCTAGCTATAGACAACAGGTACAGGATGTGGAATCGGTCTCAAAATTTTTTAGGTTAGATTTAAAAGCACTAAACTAGATGAGTGCAGTCAATCAAGTACCATAAAGAAGGAGCAGAGTGAATGAAAGCCTTAATTCAGTCCGAGTCATAAGAGTAAATATTTCTCTGTGAAATTGCGGCACAAACATACTCCGTTAGGAGTCCAAGTAGACTTTGATTGTTGTGTTTTGTCAATTGGTGACCCTCAGTCTGGTTCACTTAGTCTTCCTGCTTTGGCATCTTCTGATGGCTTTTGACCATTTAAGAACAAAACTTTGACCAACATTTTTGCTGTCACTTATATTTTGTCAATTTAAAAAAAAAACTTTTCACACCCATTTTTTAAATATTTTTTTAGATTTACCAATTTCAGCCCTTATGGTAAAAAAAATCCCAGTCCCTGACAGATGGCATTGTTGTGAGATAATCAACTTTTTTAGATTAAAATGTTTGTATTTGTGGGTATGTTGTTTCCAGCTCCTTTCATTTCCACCGAGTCCATCTCCTCCTGCCTTCGTCTCTCCTCGCACACGTTTACACACAAACAAAGATGTGCTTGCTTGCTCTCTGCTCCACCTTGGGGCTAATCTCATTGTTGCTAGCCATAGCCGTGTTGCTGTCTGATGTTTTGCCTCTAATTGATCCTCTGACTACCTTTAATCTCATCTAATCTGTGCTGCCGCACTGCTCTCGCCGTCATCAGCAGGCCAACAGAGACGCAAAATGCAGACACAATTGCTGTGCGTTTCTTTCAGGCACAGTTTATTACACACACTCATCATCAGCCTTTCGTACAGAACATATAGCTTTGAAAACTGACAATTCTCAAATTCAAAAAAAGGTACGGAAAATTTTTCAAAAATTGTTTTTAAATTGCATTTTCTATTGCACTTTGTATGATTCATAACTTTAGGTAATTTATTATAGTTAAATATTTCAGGCATTTAGAGGGCTTGACAAAAGGCATTTACCCCAATTACCCAAGTTTCTATTTTAATGGTCAGGAAAATATACAATATCAATACATATCTATACAAAGTAATTGGAGGAAAATATTTTTTTCACCAATTTGCACTTGTATGTTTGTGGTGCTCTGTGGGATGACATGCAACTTGCAGCTGCCTCTAGTGATTAATCAGAGGGGATTCTGCACAAACATGTTAACAATTTATTTTTGTTTATGTGTAAGCAGATCAAAGAAGATGACTCTGAAATTTTGCAGTTTGATGTTTTTTTTATTGGTTTGAATTATAATAGTACCATGTAACAGCTTGACAAAAGTGGATCCAGGTCCCTTGGAATAAAAACAAGCTCATAATAAATATATTTTGGTGGGGAACACACAGTGACATATTTGAACACTTCTAGCTGCAGTATGGTAACCTATCAACTTTTAGAATGAGTGATTAAGGGCAGAGAAAACAATGGGGTGATTATGAACAATAAAAAGCTCAGCTCTAATTATCTCACCATGATTATATTCTATGGCACAAAAAGCCATCCAGTGGTATGCAGTGTTTCCACAGGTTCTAACACCCATCGGCAGCTTTGCAGGCTGAACGAAAAATGTATTTATGGCACAAATGAACAACATTTGCTGGACTGTGTATGGTTGGTTGTATGTATCCCAAGTTGTAGCCATCATTCTTATTTGTTGCTCAAAATGTTTCTGTAAAATTAAACTGTAAATGCATATTTCAGAACCCCACACCCGCACACACACGCAAACACACCTCCAATCCATCAGTGGCAGGCCCGTTCTTGTATCCCCACAACCACCTCCCCTCTTCTGCTCTAATAGCATATCAGGTTGCCCCACTCCCCCGGCCAGTGGCAGCACCTCCATTTCCCCAGTGCTGTAATTACTTTAGGGAGCTTCCGCGTGGGCAGCTACGCAGAATACAGTGTGTGTGTGTTCCTGTTTAGAAGGATTTGTGTGTGTGTGTGTGTGCACACGCTCTTGCACTCGTGCACCAGACCCTGTCAGCATGAGATTGCACTGAAAACATCGGTGCATGTGTGAAAGAGCAATTGAGGTACATCAATGTGTGTGTGTGTCTGTGTGAGTGAGGGAAGTGTGTTGTTTGTTTTCCAATGACAGAAGCAGACCCCTGCAGACAGAGTGGGTGATTAACAGGGTTGACGCCTGGAAGGTGGCCCTCTCATTAACAGGAAACGCACATACACACGTTGGCACAAAGGAGGCTCTTTTTCTGCTGTCTCCTTTTCTTTCTCTGTTCCTTTATTTCTCTTGTTTAAATATGTTTGTAGCATCCAATTCTTTGATATGGAACATTAAGATTTCAAACATGTCATCTTGACTTTGTGGTGACACAGCACTTGGTTGTATATTAACTCTAAAATTATATATTCACTTTAAACTAATGATGCCTCTGTCTACTTTTTGTCCCAACCAGTCATTTAGGAACGGGCGTTGACTGATACCAAGGCCTTGTCCAGTACATCCTCAAATAAGCAATGCCACGAACAGTCACATGAAAAAATCGGGAAACTTTATGAAAATTGTTGTGTTTTTAATATATTTGGACAGAATAAACACTATAAAATGAAGAAAAGACCCTTCTGTCAAGACATTTCTGCCAAGAGATGAATTATGACACCTCCACATTTATTACCATGTAAATATCTAATTGCCCACAGGTGCATCATGCCAGCTGTCAAAGATAAGGACATTGTTACACATTGTTATGAATGAGATTTGAAGTTAGTGTGAACATCATGGTGAGATGAAAAGAGCTGTCTGCTTCCCGAAAGAATGTTGTGATGGTTTGAGTCCGGCAAGGGATTTAAAAAGGTTACAATACAATTTAAAGTTAGTCATTCCTCTGTGCGGAAAGCTGTCTCCAAGTGGAGGACAGTCTAAGTAACTACCAACACGACCATCTCTCCATTTAAGCAAGTTGACCCTGTAAGCAGACTGCAAGATGCTAAGATAAGTCTCCAGTCAGGCTCTTGCTACAGATGACATGGAAAGACTCTCTACTGTTTTTGAGATGTGCACGGAGATCTTTGCTCTTTAAGGAAAATGTGAAGCCCCGTTTGAATCTTGTTAGAATCGGCACAAAGAGTAGGACATGTGGGATAAGTTGCAGTAAAATTTAATTATTTGAACATCAGAACAGACAACATTTTAATACATCATTCCAGGAAAATTACCTTCTACCGACTGTGAAGCAAAGTGCTGGAAGAGTCCCAGATGACACTACTTTGCTGGAGTAGTAGCAACACAGCTCAGCATCCTAAAATCCATCACAATCGTGTGTCAGAGTGCATTTGAGGGTTAAATATTTTTTTAATAGAACCAGAACCTGCAACCTGAAAAAAAAGTAAGAATATATCAGGAAATTTACAGACGACTGGCTAAGAAATAAGAAATGATTCAGCTCTTGGCTGAATTAAAGTGCAGCTCTTTATCCTCTTGAGATGCCGTGAAGTGGTTTGAAACGGCTCTACATGGAGGACAGTGAGAAGTGGGACAAACTTACTTCACAATAATGTCACAGGCTGCTAAATTGCTACTATAATAGTCTCACTGAAGTTACTCCTAGCTGCTACAATTTCAAATGATTAAGCAATTGTTTTGAATAGCTTTCCTGCAAGATTCTTAACAGTTACATTCATGTGCAATTTCACAAACTGTATTGGTCTATAATCCTTTTTTTTATTCTTCAGACATTCCTCCAACCATTCTAACTTGTCTGAGCAGTTATTGTAAATAACAGGATCGTGATTATTGACCTTCAGGAATGTAAATGCATAACTTTCAGAAACCTAGATAGTAGACTCTACAAATGCAATGTACAATTTAAATCGAAATTTACAATAACTACAAACTTGATCTGCAACAAGCAGTCGCTGAAATTTAATTTCATGTGCAAAGATTACCTGATTTTCTTTTAAGTGTCTGTTTACTTTTAAAGCTGTTTTTGTTCTTTTGCTTTCTCTGTAGTACTATGAGATGTCCTACGGGCTGAATATCGAGATGCACAAACAGGTATGGTTATTTTAAAACTTAATCTGATTTTTTGCATTAAAGATGTTGACATTATTTTATGAAATATGTTACCTGCATGAGATGCGTTACATTTTGTGTACCAGGATGCCTCAATTTTTCCAAATCCATTTAATTTGTTGCAAAATAAATGCTGGAGTCACTATTTGAATGGTTTTTTTTTTACATCTTTTAAACCACCTGAAGCAAACTAATTGGGGCAACAAGCATCAATAAAAATCAGGGAGCTTGGAGTCATGGCATTTCTCCACTATCGCAATTATTTCCTGCAGAAGTATTAGTTTGGTGGACACCTTTAGAACTGTAGTCGGTGCTTGATTTAGGCTGGAAGGGAGGAGAGGATTATGTTTACATATCGGTTTATTTGTCTCAAACTGGAGGAGTACCCGGTAATTTATGCTCAGCCTGTAGGTAGGAGAGAGCGATTGGCCTTCTGAAGGGCCAGGCCTTATCGGTGACCTCATCTCCAGCTTTACACACAAACACACTCAATCCCTATGACTGATGGTGCACACTGACAAGCTTATTGGCAGAAGCCAGCACACTTTGACAAATGGACTCGCACACGCAGAGAAAGTAGCAGCTTCCATGATTTAAAGAGCTTCACATTTATGCACCCACACACTCTCAGATGCTGGAAGCCCAAGACGGCCACTGTGATGCATGCTGGTCACATGCACAAACACGCACGCACTCAAAGCTGTGTGCGCATGTGTGTGTGCTTGGTTAAAATTCACAAATACAAGTTGGGTGGAGCAATTCTTTTGTGTTTGTGCATGTTCCCATCAGTTTTTTTGTGCATGTGCCATTATTTTTTGTTATACTTTTGCATTAGCTATCCAAAATAAAAAGGTAAAAGTCAGTGTGTGGGTTGAGACTGCAAGTACAAGTCGTGTGTGTGTGTGTGTGTGTGTGTGTGTGTGTGTGTGTGTGTGTGTGTGTGTGTGTGTGTGTGTGTGTGTGTGTGTGAGAGAAAGTGTGCCCTCTTTCATCGGTGCCTCAATTTATGTGTGTATTTCTGGCACGTGTTCAGGAATAACTGCGTGCTATTGTGGTTCTGTGCCCCTGTGTGTGCGCGTCTGTGTGTGTGTGTGTGTGCGTAGTTCCTTTGTGCCCAGTGTGAGTGGGTGCAGCGAATGGCTAGTTCCATTAGAGCGTTGAAATTGAAGGGGATGTGTGGAAACGAGTGTCGAGGAGCATTCATGTCTGGGCCTATTGTGCAGAGCCAGTCTACCCTCTCCGTCTCCTCCTCCTCCTCGTTTCCCTCTCTCCACCGCCATCTCTATTTCCCTCTTTTTCTTTCTTTCTCACACATTGTGAGTTGCCCACAGTTGCGCCCTCTCGATCACTTCTCAATTCAGAATATGCCTCTCCACTTTTTTTGCTGCTTTTTTTTTCGCTCTCGTTTCTGAACATTTTCATTTTCTCTTAGAGAGAAAAAGCTAGACTGAGCTAGAAATGAAACTGAGACTTTGGTAGAAATAAATAAAGCTATATACAGTATATATATTTTCTGATACTCATTTGGTTTACTACTTTATTCCGTGCATCAAACATCTGAGACAGATATTTCTTTTGTTGTATTTGATTGCTCCAAAGTGTGGACTGAACTGGGGAAAGGAGAAATAAGTTTTAAAATACTTTACAAACTGAACTAAAACGATTAGAATTTGCAGAGATCTCATCTTAGTTGAATGTACTGTATTATACTGTATTATACATGTTTTTACAACTGCACCCCATCTTAGTCTTGGAAAGTTCGGTTAGAAAATGGAAATTAAAAGATTTAGTTGGATCCTTGTGGAAGTGCATTTGTATGATTGTATATGTCAAAGCATGTTGACAAAGGAAAGTGTCTTTACAATATTCAGATCAGAGAAGTATAGTAATGCCTCATGAAATGCAGTAAATTTGAAAATCTTTACATAAACTATTCGACATGCATCTGTTTTTAATTTAGCTGTGGCATTTTCAATAGCTGAGAAGGGACGATTCATTTAGAAATTTCTTTTTCTAAAACAAACAAAAAAAAATTATAATGTGTCATGTATACACTTCCATCTGGCAGGAAATAGTCCCACATGGTTCAAATACTGAAGGTCGTCCGAAGACAAAACCAGAACACAGAGGAAGTCTGTGTAGTGTTACAGTTGTCCGGGCTGTCTTCCACACTTCCTTTAAACACATTTTAAATCAACCCGAGCGCATTTTTCACTCTTCTTCAAGTTCAATATCACAAAAGATGAAATCATTCAGGATGACTAAAAAGCACAGCGATCAAAAGAAGCAGACCCAGCCACTGTCACACTATGAGCAGCAAATCTTTCATGCTTTGATTGTATATCGCCCAGTTTTTTTGTGTAAGACGTATTGTTTTTCTTAATAATTAAGTGCTCTAATATTGCTTAGGGAAAGCAAGAAAGACGTAATTCAATAAAAAGTAGCAGTTATAAAGAAATATCTGAAACCCACTGGGAATAGAGATGATGGCAAGTTTGATAAAAAAAAAAAACAAGAAGAAGCTTGGCAGGAAAAAAACAAGATAGCACAAAGGGCACTGAAAAGAGGAAGCTCCATAGATGGCACAGAGCGAGTCCCGCAGAGACATTTTAGAGATGTCAGGGAGATTGTACGTGTAATGACGAGCAGGGTAGGAATTGAGCGCTTGATGGGGAGCCGCGCTCTGCATGCCTAATGATTGTTAGGAGGCCCCCTCTCTCTCTCTCCTCGTCGCTCTATGAATTAAGCTCTAACACAATTACTGCTGCTTTGCATATCTCAGACGGATTGGGTGATTACCATCTAAATGTGATAACAGACCTGCATGTAAGGAATAAGGGGAATGTGCACAAGGTAAAAGAATCTGTGCGCCCGCATCTGTGACTGTTTTGTGTTTGCGTGTCTTAATTGCCCGCATATCCACGATTTCTGGGCGAGGAATGTTGAGTATATGCGATATAATTAATGAGGTGAATGGCGGGGGAGAGGGCGAAATGTCTGCTGTATTAATAGATATGAGATGCTGGAGATATTTTCCCATGTTTGGGAAGGTCATATCAGATGTTTCCCATACTAATGAGCATGCGAGTGTGTTTTCTCAAAAGGCAGTTTACATTTAATCAGAAGATCTAGTCATTGCACTGTGTGTATTTTGTGTTTTTACTTGTCAACAAAACACACAGAGGGATCGAAACAAATCCAAAGTTGATCTACAACCAAGTAATAAGTTATTTGGTCAATATTTCAGAAAAGTTTCAAATTTTTATTGTCTTCAGTTGTAATTCAAGAGCTACACCTAAAATGTGAAGTCCACCCAAAAGTAGTTGCCACACAGTTTAAAACATTAATGTTTTAATGTTATTTTTAGATTTATGTTCAGTTTTTTTAGGGTTTGCTTATTGTTTTGCTGTAAGGTAGTTAAATCGGGAAGTAAAGAAAATTTCACCTAATCTTCTTTTGCAATCCTACACTTTCTTGTGCAGCACGTTTAAGGACATTATTCATACTAGCAGTTTTTGGGGTTATTAGAAATGTGCATTTTTATTATAATGATTAATAATCTACACCAGATATCAGTTTATACTTTAACATTTGTATTATTTAGTGTAGTAAATGCGTGTTGGTCATTGCTCTGTTTGAAGTTATCTAATATCGACTTAATGAGTGATACAACTTCTAATAGTGCTAGAATGTTTTTGTCTTGGCTAGATGTTAAAGGATTTGGCTGAGCTAAAGTAGAATTACTGCCACTCTCCACTTTGTTCTTTCAGTAGTAAACCAATCCTTTGTGTTACATTTATCTTGTTATTATTGCATTACACTTTTGAGTACACCTCAGAAGAGCAATGCAAATAAAGCATATATAATTATGTAAATGTCATTCAGTTGTCAGCTTTAAATCTGATACTGCAGCTTACTTGGGTAACCTAAACTGTAAAATACTCAGTGAGCCTATGATAATCTTATTTAACTTAATGTTATGTAAATGCTTTGTCTTTACTGATGAAGACTTGGAGTGACCTGCATGGCATGGAAGCTGAATTAATTCAGCTAATTGACTGACTACTTAGAGGTACTCATAAATTGTAGAGGGCATTGAAATTTCAGCCCGATATTTCCAGCTGATCATAAGTAATATCACAGACAGGAATGAAGGTAATTGTAATTCAAGACGCATCCTAATCCAGCAGAAGCTGTTGTGACAAATACGAAATCTCTTTAGAAAGTAAGAGGTCTTTATTGATTAAAAATTTAAACTCAAAGTCTAATGGCATTGTTACTTAGAGGTTTATAACAATGCCACTGGTACTGGCAACCAGTCTGCTTATTTTTTTTACTTTTAATGACCTTGTGTTCTGCATTATTTTTGGTTCTCCTTCTAGTTTATCCCACTTTTCTTTAGCTGATCAGTCTTTAGTTTTGGTTGCAACTTTGCCATGGAAGTAAATTTTACTTCTAGCCAAAGTAGAGCTACTTCCTGTACGGAACCACAAACCTGCCTTCAGTCATGATAATGATGGAAAAGCAGCATGAACAACTGACAGAATCTGAACCAGAAACTGTCTAAAGGGCAAATCATGTTTCAGGGTTATTTCCGTGCGCGTCTCTATCATGATGTCAAAATCCCGTTTATGTAAACTCTGGTAACAGAAGAGAGCAGCATTTCTAATAGGATAGTTGGTAAACTGTCCTTCAGCCTCCGCTTGCATGCACCCACACAGTCTTTAATAATAGTCATAATTAGACTCTCTAATTGGAAGCACCTGCATGAATGGTCGCACAGAGGACTACACATTTACCCTGCACTTAGCAATGAAGGGGAAACCATGAATTTACTGGATTTAACTTTTTATAAGCTTCAAGAACCCACCATATATGGATTAATTTGTTTAAAGTTTTATATTAATTTAGATTTTCGAAGACAACCTTAATCCCACCAGCATATATTGCTTAGTGAGATTACTTGAACCTTTTTAGTATCCGTCTCCTTACTGAGATTCCAGTCCAGCATTGGAACATTATGTGATACATTATGATCTTTTGGTGAACATGCATGTCATTATTTTTTTTTTATAGATTTTCATGCCCCTGTAAATAAATGACAAATGATATATAATTAGCAGACAGAATAACTGATTGACAGAATAATTGGACCCTTGTCCTTCTAACCAACAGGCTGAAATAGTGAAGAGACTGAACGGGATCTGCGCACAAGTCCTCCCCTACCTGTCTCAGGAGGTAAGCGGCGCATCTCACACATACATACACACCGACACACGGATACAAAGTCATCACCAACCCCCTGACCCGCTGTAATACTCTCTACATCCTGGAATGAGATCACCCTCATTCCCGCCTCATTACCTCCCCACCTCCGTGACCCTTCACTGGGCATCCCACTCCTCTCCTCCCATCATTCATCATCTTCGGCGTCCCGTGTTCACTTCCAACTCACTCTGCCTGTCACCCCGCCCCAGCCTCCTCACCTCGGCTCTCCTCTGCCATTTTTAATCTGTAACCTTCCTGCCAGTTCTCTCCTCCCCCCCACTTTATTTTTGACCTCCTCTTCCAATTCTTAGCTTCCCTCAATTCTTCCGTTGTCTACCCCTTCTTCCCCCCATCTTTCTTCCTACTCTTCCTTTTGTGTGTGTGTGTGTGTGTGTCAGTGTAATAAATGGCTGTGTGATTCAGATAAGCCATGCTCTTATCTGCCCACCAGGGGGTTGACCTCCACCTATTATACCACACCAGTCAGCCATTCATTCACCAGTGTCACACTAGGCTTTTTGTGGATGTGTGTGTGTTTGTGTGTGTATATATGACTGAATGAATAGCTAAACGTCCAGAGGGGGAGGTGCATCACCGGGGAGGATTGTCGGGGAGTCTGTTGGGACTGTTGATATTGATCTAACCTCTTAACCTTTCTCTCCCCCCAAACTGGCCTCCCCTTGTTTCTCTCTATCTGTTATTGTCCGCCTCACTTTCTCTGCTCCTCCCTCCGCTCCTCCTCCACGCCGCATCAACACAAACTCCGCCTGCAGCACCAGCAGCAGGTCCTGGCAGCCATAGAGAGGGCCAAGCAGGTCACCCCTCCAGAGATGAACTCCATCATCAGGGTAAGATACTCCAGTCTCTCACCCCCACCCAGGAGTGTGATATTGACTAGAAAAATGCAAACAATAACATGTTTGATGTCCTTTATTATCTTATTGTTATACTTCAATTTTTTTTATTTTACACACTTAAAAAGCGTTTATGCTCCTCACCACAGCAGCCTGATGATAAATGCTAGTGCTGCTCAGCCTTTTATACTTTATGGATAATGAGTGTATTCTCAGGAGGGAACTGAGACTCATTGGTTGGTTGGCTGTCATAAGGTCATTTGTAAAAAAAAAAAACAAAAAAAAAAACATGTTTTTTCCCCCTGGAACATTATGTGATGCATTATGATCTTGTGGTGAACATGCATGTCATTTTAAACTGGCAGATTTCAGTTTAAAGTCATCTTCTGATTTAAAAAAGAAGTTGATATTAACCTTTTGCAGTGGCCCAGACAGAGCTTTGATTTGACTGACAGAATCTAGGGAGCTAAATATGAGGGTAATGGCAACTAAAGCTCATCGCTAAAGATAAATGATCAAACTACAAGTGAAAACATGTCAGAATCTTATTGAAAAGTTTATTTTAAAAAAATGTTTTTCTTAAAATATATATATTTTTTCAAAATTGAAACATTTTGAAAAATGTCTGCTTCCCTATCAGAAACAGACTACTTGGTTGAAAACTATTTTACATGTAAATTCCCCAGAAAAATAAGATTGTTGACTTGGTTGTAATGAAGTTCTTAGAGGGAAATGAAATTTCCACTTGAAGAAGACGATGTCTAGCACTAAATAATAATGTACTGTCAAAATTACCCCTGCCTGCAGTTAAAGATTGAACATTTTTAGTGGATATCTTTTTGTTTTTTTAGTGCTTCATGCTTTAGATGTAGGTGTTGGATAAGAACACCTTGAAATTTGTAGACTATGTTCTGCATGTCAGCATAAGACTTGCGCTTAATAAGGTTGCACTCTGTGCAGCAATTTCTATATTATCACAGTAGCACAATATGCATGAGGCGGAAAGCTCACTGTTCTGCATTAAATGTTAGCTAATTATGATTCAGACTCTTTATGCCTGTAATGAATCTTTTGGCAGTTGTTGTTTAATGCAGCATAAACAGTTTTATAAGGTACAGAGGGAGTAATGGCGGTCAGGTCATTAAGAAACTACAATTAAGTCGTTTCAATCCCAAAACCACAGATATCACCCACAAGCAACTTTTTCAATCAAACGTTGTTGTGATGGAAATCATGAACCTTTTTCCCCAGTAGATCGATAGAATATTAATTATCTGAGAGCTATGTTTGCTATAAACACAAAGCCGAAAGATTTTGCACAAACTGCAGTTTTCTGGCCATCACTGATTGCAAAAGGGGGGGAAAAAGGTACAGTGGCTCATTTTCAGACCTTTGTGGAGGAAGATGAGATCAATGGATAACGTCTTATCTCGGTGGATAACGTCAGTTTCACATGTAGGTATTGGCCAATCACCCAAAATTAATGAAATGGTCATATGCCACTAAAAGGAAGCTATCTTATTTTATAGTCTTTAATTCCTCTGGTTATGATACAGCGAGTCCTTGTGTGCTCAGGCCTGTGTCTGTGATTGAAATATCTCATTTTGTCCTTTTGAACATAGTTCTCACCATTAATAGCTGAAAGTGCAGAGCGGTTTCCTAAAGTTTAAAGGTGACTCATGAGAATGAGCGCACTGAATGCGTCTTGCGGTTCCCGTCTCTGCAGACTAATGGAAATACACAGACTTGGAAGCATTTCTATAACTAAAACTATGTTAATTGTGCTGTTCCTTTGTGTTCTGCTGCACTTGTTCTGTGTTTTTTAGATTAGATTCCGTTTGATTTTATTAAAAGCTGCCTCAGTTATCCACAGGGTTATGCGGCTGATCTTGTGAATCCTAAAATGTCAGCACTTTTACCTTGAGACACGTAGCGGGGCTTTTGTTGAGCTTCTGCATCATTTGTTTTTCATAACCTGCTCGTTTCTGTTTGTTTGTGTTGGCTCTCACCCACCTGCTTGTGTTCCTTGTAGCAGCAGCTTCAGGCTCACCAGCTGTCCCAGCTTCAGGGTCTGGCCTTGCCCATGACCCCACTGCCTCTGGGCCTGAGCCAGCCAACGCTGCCAGCCGTCACCACTTCCTCCGGTCTCTTCTCGCTGTCTTCTCTGCTGGCCTCCCAGGCCCAGCTGGCCAAGGAGGAGAAGGCTTCTCGCGACGGCGTGGACAGCCACCGTGAGGAGGACGGAGACAAGTCTGATTAGGTCTCGTCTCCATGCGGCTCTTTTATTATAGAGACATGAATTCCCAGATCTGTCCCTGCAGCCTCGCCCGTGGTTGTCCCCTTTTTGACCTTACTCAACATGGGGTTTCTTTCTTTAACGCAGCTTCAGCTTTAGACCCCCAACCTATCCCCTTCTGGGAAAAGCTTTGGCACTCATATTACAGTAACTAAATTAAAATAATAGATTTTTTTATGTCTTATGTTTTGGTTTAAAATGGACTTTTTCCCTATTCACTTTAGGGATACCTTTTTTCTTTTGATTTGCCATCTTTATATTTTAGTTTATCCATTCTTCTTTAGTCCAGGTTCTTTTCCTCCCACTCTGCTCCTCCTCTAGTTTGGCAGGACTGATCCGTCAGACTGCATAAATCCCTCAGCTGGTGTTAAAACAAGCAAGCAAAGAGATCCATGACAAACGTCAACACAGGTTTCTTCCAAAATCCAGTCACTTAAAATAACGTCGTTATTAATATACTGGACCTTATTTTAATTGTTTCCCAACATTATGAGGGAAAACTTTTTTTTTTTCCATTTTCTCTTGTTACAGCCCCAGACATCAATGCCTCAGAATGAGTCCGTAATCGTGAAGTGGAAATAAAATGACACATGGCTTTTTATTTTCTTTTTTTTAATCTGAAAAATATGGTGTGCATTTGTATTCAGACCCCTTGTCTCTAATGCCTCTACACATAATGTAATGTAGCTATCTTTACCTTCAGAAGACACCTGATCAGTGACCAGAGTCCACCTGTAGGTCATTTAATTTCTTTTAAAACAGAACATTAGTGAACATGCAGCGCCATGAAGACCAGTGAACACAGCAGACGAGTCGGGGAGAAAGATGCAGGGAAGTTTAACTTCTTACAGTCTGAATTTATCTAATTTTTCCCCAGGTGAATGCGAAATTGATTAAAATGTGTTATGAATATATTACATAGAGTAGATTATTCTTTACGCATTGCCTCAATGGTGTCAAATTGTCTCTAATGTGGTCCTTACTATATTTGTCTAATAACTATCAGCTGGGAATAATTAGAAACATAGACCACCATGGTAACATTAACACCAGAACTGAATTAAGGCAATTAAACTTAATAATTTACATGGGATTAAAACAAGGTTAAACTACAAAAACAGTTGGGGTTTTTTTCACTTATGGGAAAATGTCTCATAAGGGGGAAAAACCAAAAAACTAGTATTTACTTAAGACAAAACTAACTGTTCAGCAAGATGTAGAAGTTTGTTTTATTTCAAGTGTACAAAGATATTTCTAAGAGAAACTAGACAAAAATACTTGGTGAGATTTTGTGTTTCTGCGGTGATATGATTAATGTTGAGTTGTTTTGCAAAGAAAAACGGGCATGGTAATTCTGTCCACATGTGCAAAGCTGGTAGAGATGAATCCCAAAAGACTTGCAGACATAATGGCAGTAAAATCTGTTTCTGTGAAGTATTAATTCAAGGTGATTGAACACAAATGCACAACTCACCATTTAGGATATGTTAAAAAAATTAAAAACACTATATATCCGTTTCCTTGCACATAAAGATTATTGACGGATTTGTTTTGGCTATGAAAAACATTTTAAGGGGTATTGATACCTTTGCCAGGTTCTATACATTAGATTACCCACCCAGTACCTTAACCAAGAGGCATCATCAATCAGAGCTGTGGTAACTTAAACTGTAAGCGAAATAACTGAAACCACCTCAGTTCTCTGCTCCTCTTTCAGCTTTTTTCATATTTAATGTGCACTTATATTGGAGCAGACACTAAGGGGAGGGAGTGTGGTGTGTGTTTGACAGCAGAGGGCAGCGCACGCCTTTGAACAATCCTCATAAGGCTTTTGCTTCTACAAGAAGCAAGGACAAGACAACGGCAGCGTACAGGCCAAGTCTGATAGGGAATAGTTTATTTATTAGCTCTGAGCGTACCAACGTATTGTACATGAACTGGACTGTGGATGTTTACCTCTACAGCTCTACAGGACATGCGGTCCTTCAGTTTGTGTTGCTCTCTAAGTGATCTCTTTATGAAAACAGAGTCGTAAATCTGTTTTCTTAGATTAAACCTCAAGGCAAAAGGATGTTCATGAACTTACAACAAAAAGTTATGGTATGTTTACTTCCCGCCACTTAATGCATGGGAGTGGCAACTTAACATTGTTCAGTACAAAGCGTTACATAGTGGGGAGATATTCTGTTGTAATTTACTGATCACCTTAACACCTTTAGCACAAGAAACGATAAATGGCCAGACTAAAAAAAATATAAAGGCTATAATAAATTATTTCGAAACGTTTTACTGCCGTTGTGGGAAACATCTTGTACGGTTCAACGGAAAAGCAAACCCAAATGTTTTAAATCACAAGTTCATTCTCTAAGATGCAAAAGCATAGTTGAGTAAGTGTGCGCCCTTTGCTGAAGCATCGGTTGGATCCAGCCTAGCAATGTGTCTTTGGTAGGAGTCTTTCAACAGGGCAGGTTTTAACTTGGCAAGAGTTGCCTCCACTTTGCAAAACTCCTCTTCTATAAGAGAAGTTCTTTTCCACAGCCCTCTTCAGGTTACCTTTAAGATATTTTTTTGTCAGACTTGGTTTCAGATGCTGTCTAGGTTATTCAAAAACATATGTTTTTCTTGTGGTGAAGTCCTTGTCTTGGTAATTTAGATGCAAGCTCTTTCTCAGTGATACTTTATCTTCAGCCTTCAGGCAAAAATTGGAAGGTTTTGGCTCAACACTGAGTGGTATTTTTAACTGTTCAAAATTTCATATGCCTTGACAAATCTAGTCAGAAGAAAGGTGAACCATGAGGCACCATGGTTCACTGTTGGCATAGTGGTCTTTTGGTGATGTACAGTTTTGGGGTATTTTGCCAAAATGGAGTTGTGGCCCAGAAATTTTATTCTACAAGACTCTTTAGGTCTTGTAGAACAAAATCCCAGTAGATTTCATCCAGACTTGGATGTTTTTCTCTGTTCTGTCTTGCAACCCATCTTCTTAGTTACCTAAAGCACAACAGATATTCACTAGAGGTTCCAGTAGCTTCACTGGTGTGACCCCTGATCCTGGCCAGTTTCAAAACACACAACTAACTTTGGAGAAATGTAAGCAGCATATTTTCTAAAGTCTTCATCAGACGTAGGTGCATTTGTCATTTTTGGGGTTTTTCTTTTTTTTGCATTCTTCTCATAACTGATACCTTTATTGAATTGCACATTTTTCATTCTCTGTATCTGTGCTGAAAATAACAGCTTTATCTTTGAGGATTCACACTAACAGAATATTCCAATGAAACTTTTTTTGGTGTAAACAAATTGCCTGTGATTTGCTGTGTATTGGTTTAAGGGTTTGCACACCTGGACAAGCAGTTTATTTTTTAGTTTGAGTTTTAATCTGGAATAAAGCATTGTTTTCAGTTGAATTGGACATGATATATGTTGCATTAAAACATTTTTAAATGATTTATGCCATCATATTGTTTTACATCCCAAAAAAACAGATTTGTGGAGAAGCATAGACTTTTGATATTTACTGTCCGCTCGTCCTTTTTTTAAAAGCCTCTTTTATATAGGGCCGTTTGAATGCAGTGTTGGTGTTACAACCCAAGTATATGCCAGGTGAATTCACACTCGCTTGAGAAAAGTCTAATCAGAAAACAATAGTGTGTGTATAAATTGTTGCTGTGTAAGGTTTTTGCACTTAAACCCAGGCCACAGTTATAAATATTGGCTTTCCCAGGAGGTTTTAAGAGTTAAACTCAAACACTTCAAACGCTTCTGAATTTTCAGAAAGGTTTGGCTCTTTGGTAGCTCGACCCCAGGAATAAGGATCTCGGTTGTAACAACTGAAAATGTAGTTGAACTTCGCAGAAACCCACACACTTCCCTTTGTTCTAGTAGCTGAACGGCTCGACCAATCACTGTCTTTACAGAAGCCACAGTATGGTTTCTGGTAAGATTACTGAACGACTTTTCCACAAAAACGGAGACCCATTTGGACATTGATTCAGTAGAAAGGGTCAAAATTGACTTAATTGAAAATCACATGGGATTTTCAAACAAGTCCAACAACAAAGTCTGAATGTCTCCAAAGGTAAACATTTTCTTTAATTAAGCCTGCAGTTGTATATCTATGTATATACATAGCACATTGTGTATAAACAGGTGTACAGATCTAGTAGTCGGTGATAAACCAATCGAACCTTCTTCACATGCTTGTGAAATAAGCTTGCAGCAAGTTCTCACATGTTGCTTGTATCTTGCTACATCCTTCACTTGTCATAGTGATGCCCAGATGTGTAGACAGAAAGCAAAACACGTCAATGCATGTCTGCAGGGAACAGATTGATTTTGTTCTAGTGGAGAGACTTATTTTTTTTCTTTTGAGAAATTTTGTGATTAATGCACTTGATTTTTTTTCTTCCCGTTTATTTCAAACTGTACTCAATATAACCTAGAAGGAGAACTTCAAAGCCTGTTATAATTAAATGAAACTATGTATATGTTCAAGTAGTCAGAGGTGCTTGCCTCTATATACAGTTATACATAGAAAGCTTTATGTGTATATGGCTGCATCTTCTCTCGTCTGTCCTGAATGATTCTTGTGGTGTTGTTACAAAAACCGATGTGACACCTGAGGGGGAAAAAACTGCAGTACATTCACCTTTTTGCCCTTTGACCTCCCAACCCTCATCTTCTTTTTTCATCCTCGGTCTCCCGTTTTTCCTCCCTGACTTTCTTGCCCTCATAGAGTGAAACATTGTAAGCATTTTGAGCTTTGTAAAGGGTCTTTTTTTTAAATACTTATTTTGTGTATAATGTAAAACAAAAAAGTGTGTACTTTGACAGAAAAAAAAATGTTGTGTGTCTGAAACCATAGCTTCATTTAAGCCAAAAAAAAGGAAAAAAAAAAAGTGCAACAAAAATTTACTATAAATAATGAGATGTTCTGCAGTAAGGAAGGACTTCTGGTGCCTTACAAATAAAGTCAATCCAATCATAAAGTGTCAGTAGTTTTATTTGAGGCTGGAATCCTCCTCTGGATGAACTTATTTGTTTAAACGTACATTGTTTCAGCTCATTGATATCAAATAATGTCTTCAGGAAAAAGATGTCCTAGTTTGGAATGCACGATATTATCGGCATGGTATCGGTATCGGCTGACATGAGCTGTAGAATTTAATATCGGCCATTCTGTCAAAATGGTGATATAAAAGCTGTTGTTTTTGTACGACACAGGCATCGGTGACGGTACAATGTCAGATTTGCAGTACTGTTTGAGTTATTGTTTTAGATCAAATGTCATGTCTAAATTTAACATTAAACATAATGCAAGTTGAAATGTTTCATCATTTTCAACCGCATTTTTAGCATTTGCATTTGGTAGCAGGCTACTTTGACAAAGATAATGCAGTAATTTAATTCCATTGTAGAGAAAGCCATGTAGTTTCAGTAAGTAGGTCTAGGAAAAGATATCGATATTGGTATTAGTTATTGGACAAACAAGTTTTAGTATATGGACATTTCGGATATCAACCAAAAATCCAATATTGTACATCCCTAGTCCTAATCACCTTTGACCCAGCGGTGCCCCAAGAATGTTTCCACTAGAGTGACTGGACCAGACCAGCAAAACATCGAGAGTGGCACAATTTTGATTTATTTTCTAATATTTTTTTCTAAATTTTTAACAAGTTTATTATTGCCAGAGAAAAACCCCTGTTTACCTCTTGATGATCAGAATCTGCACATTTGGAAAGCATCTGGTCGGCATTTCTAGACTGTTGGGCTTGATGAGACCAAATAACCCGTCTTGGATCTCGAGTCCACCTGATACTAGATCTGCGCTGTCGACACAGTGTATTTCATCCATGAACAGACATGATGGGGGAGTCAGGATTTGAGCCTAACGAGGCTGACTGCAGTTCACAACCCGACCACCAGGAGGAAGTGTTGCTTTACGTTTGCCATGACCTGAAGGCAGCAGGTAATTACTGAGGTGCGTGTGTATGTGTGTCACAGCAAAAAGGGGCCTTCCTGTTCTTTAAAACGGCACTGATGAGGGTTTATCTATTCAGTGCTGCACGTACCCAGGACTGATGTGACATGTCTGAGACAATGGATCATGACCCAATCAGCACCTGCACATGATCACCATTTAGACCGCTCCTGGCTTCGGCCTTGAGACTGGGTTTGTTTCATTCACACACATAAACACACACGTTTCCTCCCCTCACTGTTAGCCTTTTCTCTGTGAGTCCATGCAGCCAGATGTGTGTGTGTGTGTGTGTGTGTGTGTGTGTGTGTGTGTGTGTGTGTGTGTGTGTGTGTGTGTGTGAGTGTGAGAGATTGAGAAAACAGAGGAAGGCTTGTGAGCCCTCTGAGTTCCTGTGGTTGCAGCCCTTCCTCCTGTCTTCCTCCCTTCCTCTCTGTTTCTCTCTCCCCACAGACAGCTCTGGATCTGACACTTAAATAAATATGAAAGTGCCCTATTTTTCCTCTTTCTGTCTGAGGATTCACACACACCATTCCTCACAAGCAGCAGCAGAGGAAGAGGAGGGTTTCTCTCAACTGTCTTCGCTTCACAAAGCAAATTAGAGACTTGAATAAAGGCCACAAAACCTACAATGTATTAAAGCTAATAATTATTTTTCCCTTACTTATTCTATTTGTTTTTAAAAAATTTTTTTATGTAAAACAGCCGTAAGCACCAAAATTATGCCCTCATTTTTACCCCTAACCCATATTTTTCTCAGGGCAACAAAATATGGCTCCTGAGTCTCCAGAAGCTGAGATTTATCAGGGCCACACTAAAAATGAAGAAGCAGAACCTGCACTTCCAAATCCACAGAAAAATAAAAATGTTTACTCGGTTAACATGTCTTATTAGTCCAGTAACCACTGTAATGTTTGACATAGCTGCTAACTAACTCTTATAATCACATTATTATTAGAAACAATGAAGGGCAATAGTGATTCATTGCCTAGTACTGTTTGGAGTTTTAAGTACCACATATATGCTCCAGGAGAAACAAGACTTATAACATCAGGAGGCAAATAAAAGAAAAGATAAAATAAAACAAATGACATTTCAAAACATAAAGATACCGCAGAGAATTAATTTCCCTCCTAAATGCCTGCAAAATACTCATATTAATTTATTTATTGCTAAACAAAAAGACTAAGTGACATGATTCAATCTGGATTGCCAGATTGAAGATTCAGATTGAGCTCAGTCAGCTCAACCTTCCTCATGCTGTGGTTTATACATGTTTTCTTTCTGAAGAACCTCTTCCTCTTCCTCAATACGGATCACCAATACTTCTGTTTACAGCCGAGTTGTCATCCCTCCTCTATGCTGCCCCTGGTGGCGAACTTACTTGTATCCCAGTCACGTTTTTTTCTGTCCCTACTGATTTTAAACAGGTGCGCCAATTGTTTAATTTGTGGCAAATTATTACAATCCTGTGAGGTAAGACCTCCAAGTCCATTTTCAGTTTTCTCAGACAAAACAAACCCTAAGTAAGTTTGTCAGTAAAGCAAATAAAAAAATAAAAATATCAAACAAAACGCAAAAAGCTCCTATCAGTCTGATTGATAAGGACAAATGATTTCACACATCATGTCTGCACACGCCAATTAGTAATTTAGAATCTTTGGAGTTGGAGCTTCTGTAGGTGTTGGCATACCTTGACATTTATAACCAAAACCATTAATTTTATATTATTAAAATATAAAATGTAATTCCTATGTGTTAAAATCATGAATTAAACATCTGTTATAATTAATTTTTATCTTATATAGAACACAAGCAGGCCTTCTTGCATATCCTCTGTCCTTCAGACAGTAACTGCCTGTAATCTGAAGTCTGCACCAGACTTTTGCTCAATATGTGTTACATGTAGGCATTGATTGTTTTTACAGGGTCTATAGGTTTGGCAGTCGGGCAGATATATATATATATATATTTTTTTCTCTCTCTCCCACTAAATAAGAGAAGGGCAGCCAAGAGTTTTAGCCTCTCTGTGTCAGAGTTTATTTGGTCACCTTTCAGCCACTACCTGGATGATGTGAAAGTTGTAGATATAGGAGAAATATAACCCTGTAGATAAATGCTTCATTATTGGATTTTTTTCCTCACTTATTTCAGTTTTTTAAATCCATTACATAAAAAAATCCCAACCTTGAAGCAAAAATTTAGCCAATATCTCAGAGGATGTACTGTTACTTCACCCACTGACGGTTTCATTGGTGCTTTATTACATTCAGATCAGTTTTAACTTCTTCCAGCTCTTTTTTTTCCTGGCATATTATATAAACATTGCCAATTAGACGAAACAGTTCAGTTACTGCTCAGTGTGAATTAGAAGGTAATTTATCTGGTTCCCTCCTTCCTTTCTTAATGAAAACTTTGGTTTATTTGTTGCTGATGTTGACGTCTGAATTTGCCAAACACAATGTTGGAGCAGCAGAATAGACACTCCCTTTTTGCAGTACGAGACATTTTGAGAGCATTCAAAGCAGAGAACTGAATTAACGAGGCGAACACACAATCATCTTTCAGGGCTTCAGCTTTATTGGAGGTAGTTTTCCTCATATCAATGGGACCCAGGATTCCAAATTCAGCAGCCTGCACCACTGCTGCAGTTTTTATAGCATTTGTAAAGAAGTTTGTGTTGCTTTCCTTCCCCTCTCCGCTCGACTCCTCCCGGTTCTTCGTTTTTATTTGGACCTAGCGCTCCATGGTGAGCCCATCATTTCATTTGAGAAGGTTGATGTAGAAGAATATAGAAGCCAACAGGTATGAAAAGCACCTTATTGAAGACGCTGGTAAACTGCCAGGGTGTGCAGTGGTGATGGCATGTCTGCACGGGGAAATGAGTCTGTGTGTTTGTATCGACGATGAGTCTGAGCAAAAAGACAGAGAGAGAGAGACAGAGAGAGACAGAGACGGAGAGCAAGAAGCGTCTTGATTAATCATGATTGACTCATTCAGAGCCCACTCGTCTTTTCCCTCTCGCTCCCTCGCTCCGGCTCTCCTTTATGGCTTGATTACCGAGACGTAGTCTATCTCTCATTACCTCCCCTCCTCTGTCTCTCACTCCATTTCTCCATCTTTTCTCCTTTTCTCTCAATCTGACAACTCCACATCCCCCCCCTCCCTCCACCTCCCCCAACTCCCACCCTGCTGCGCCAGTTTATTCACCCGTTCCCCCGGAAAGGAGGTTGTCAATCTCCATCTCGTGCATCTCCTCATCCATCCATCCAACCATCCATCCATCCTTCCCTACCTTCATTCATCACCATCACTCTCCTTCCTCTCTCTTTCCTCTTCTCCCTGTCTCATTTGCTCCTCTTTTTTCACTCTCACTTCACATTCATTTCCTTCCTTTCTTAATCTTCATTTTTCCTCCGCTGCGTTCCCATTGATCTGCCTCTGCTGCCTTTCAGAGACGTGTCCGTCCATCTCTGCTGGCCTCAGTTGAGCCGTCCATGTTGACATGCTGATGCACCTTGGGACGCCGTCCATCCAGCGCTCTGACACTGAAACAGACAGAGAGCCAAAAAAATGAGAGCGTCCGAGTTTATACGTCGTGTACATGAGCGATTTTATACTTTGTCTCAAGTAGTGCGTCTTGAAAAAGCATTTACACTTCTCAAACTTAGAAAGGAGTAGAAGAAAAGTATATATTTCTGTTATTTATAGATTTCTGTGGAAGAGTGGTGTGGAGAAAGCCCAAACAAGTTTTGTTTAAAGTTTGACAAAGACCAAAATAAACTTTTTAGTCTACATTCAAAATGCTATTTGTGGAGGGAAAACTATACACTATTCAGGGAGATGCATGATAGTTTCAGCTACAGGATGTGGAGGCCTTTTCTTCACCAGGAACGGGGGAAACCCTCCCCCAGAAGATGCCGCCCTGGGTTGTTGCCCACGTCGCCCAAAATCTGGAACATCCTTGAAGGAGATTCATTCAGTGTGAAGAATGTAAGAAAGCTTGTAAAGTATATTCAAGATGTGCAATGCTGTACACTATTCCACATCACTGACTCAGATTTTGATCCGTCTTGATGCAGATTTTGACGGAAATTAACACCCCACTTTTTAGATTTTTGTTCATAACGGACTTTGAAGATGTCTTTATTCCACTTCTGCGGCTTTGTGCCGGTCTATTGAATAAAAGTCCTGGTGAAATGTTGAAGGGGCCTGAATACGTTTGCAAGGCGATATAGTTGATGTTTGGGGTGTCATCGCTCTGTGTGCCGCAGGGACAGATCCATATGAGATTCAATGCATTTCTCTTCTTACTGACCTTCCACATATCATCCTTCCCCGCCTTCTGATATTTCCATCTTTAAAAAAAAAACACTTCTAACCTCCGTCTCCTTTCTCATGTTCCATTCTCTTCATCTGCTCACCCAATTTCTTTTCTTTTCTTTCCTACTTTTTAGGTCTTTTATCTCCCATCCCCGTCTTCGTGTTTGACTCATAACCGCTCATGCCGAATCTCCATTACTCATCATCTATCTTTGTCTCCCCTCTATTCTGCTGAACGTCTCTTCAGCCCAACTGGTTCTTGTCTGTCTCTGACAATGGCTTGATAAAAAAAAAAAAAAAAACTCCCAGCTAAGTTGTCAAGGCTCTTTCCATTCTCACAGTCACTAGACCCTCCGATACACCATGGAGAGACTGACGCCATGCATGACTTTAGCTTTAGATGTGAAACTGTAGCTAAGAATCAATCAGCCTGTTTAGGTTACACCCTCCACACTTTTACCACCCGCTGGTGGTAACTCTTTACAAAGCCTCATTTGGCTGAGAGAAAGATTTTTCATCATTTCTCTTTGAACAATCTCTCTACATCATTGGTGTTCAAAGTGTAGTGTAGTGTAATTTACTTTAATCTGGTCTCCAATCGCAAATTAAGGATGATATAAATTTGGTCCATGAAGATGGCTGCCATTTTTGTTTTTAGGTTTAGAGTAGTGTTCCCCAAAGTCGGTCCTCAAGGGCCGACATCCTGCATGATTTAATTCTCTCCCTGGTTTAGCGCAATGATGGTTCATTAGAAGAAAAAATACTGCCATGCCCTTGTTCTTCTTTGATTTCTTCTGCGTGTACTCTTCTCCCCCCTCTGTCTTTCTCTGCAGTGTCTCTGCCCCCACAGGTAATGTTGTTCAGTGTCGAGCCCTCCCCTGTGTGGTTAGTGGGCTGTTACCCAGCTGCCTCTGATATTTCCTGCCTGTCACTTCCAATCCCGGTGACAGTACCCCTAAAAAAGAAAAAGGAAAAAAAAAACACACCATCTTTTTTCCAGCACACTGTAGTCCAGGAGATTTTAGATCACAGTTTCAGCATAAATCAGTGATTCTTGAGATTAGGGACAAAACAGGTCCTATGGATAAAGCACAAAATTTGAATAAAATATACACAAAATA